>CM016567.1:20397132-20542199 GCA_003412495.2 Echium plantagineum | reverse complement strand
CAGAATGTTCCTCTTCTGAAATATTTCATCAAAACACCGACGTAAGCAACCATATCTCTTTTCATATAATTGTTATTGTACTCGTTCATTTACTGCAAGATTATGCTTAGACCTGCTCAGAGTACCGCATTTCAATAAACCATCATTATAAATTTAGCATTAAGCGATTTCATATTAAAGGACAATTCACTATCCACTAGTTTCATCTGAGATGCATTCTTATGAGTATCCTGTAGAGATAATTACTCTAAATGCCTGCAGATACCAGAGCCTACATCATATTGACATGAGTACCAATTTCTGCCTCTTTATGCCTCTTTTCGATGAATTGGGGAAAACTACGAACAAACTCTCATGGTCTCTTCACAAGGAAATTCGTACTCATCCATGTACGAACAAACTCTCATGGTCTCTTCACAAGGAAATTCGTACTCATCCATGTGAGTCTTCTCTGATTCTTAGTATCGTTTTTTCCCTTTATTGCTCAAGTTGTGAAGGCATTGCACTAAAATGCATATGATGGTTATATCAAACTCCTGTCGCCTATGCATTTACAATTTTGGATATTCTATTTGTCTGTAGTTTCGAATCTCCAAATCTTATGTTGTTCTACACTTTTGCCTTAACAGCAACTAAAGTAAGAATGTTACACATAAACGAAGAAACAAATCTACTAGATTCTCATTCAATTTCATTGGCATGATATAGAATAAATTAGTCATATTCATACAAATATTTTTATCAAATGATAATTGAACCATTGTTTAATATTTCTGTCTGATGTTTCCACTGATTACCAATGACAGATGTGAGAGTACCAGAATTCGTGTTTCTTGCTCATGTGGTTGATATTATGGCAGCAATGCACTCTCCATTTGTTTTCCGATCATTCAGCTCGAAACCTTTCTCTGTGAGGTTCTTTTTGTTTCCCCTATGGATTATCACTTTTATGGTGATGATCGTTATGTGGGCAGTGTCCAAGTCATTCCTGTTCAGCTTCTACAACCTCAGAGGTAGACTACATCAGACATGGGTTGTCCCAAGGTTCGGTTTTCAGGTAATAGTTTCAATATCTAGAGCTGAGGTATTGGGTTTCAACATTTCCCGTCTTCGAATATCCCATATAGTAGGGACTTCAAAGCTTAACTAACAAGCGAAAAAATTAATTTGAGAAAGAAAGAGGGCGCTCTAGCTGCAATAAAAAATGAGCGCTAAAAAGAAAGAGGGTGCTCATGTGGTCCTAATGTTTGCTACATATCACCATACCCCCCACCTTTCTGGTATCATATTAATTAAATTCATTGTACATTTTGCAGTATTTCTTGCCATTTGCTTCCGAAGGCATAAATAACCTTATCGAGGAAGCTATCCTGAGGGCAGATAGACTTGGCGTGAAGGTTCTTAGTCTTGCTGCATTGAATAAGGTTAGTCCTGTTTCCCACTGTCTACTGAAGAACAGTGCAATGCACTAGTGAAATCTGTTGAATGAAGTAATATTTACTTGAAGTGGGAAATTCTTTTGTTGCAGAATGAGGCCCTTAACGGAGGTGGAAAGCTCTTTTATTGACAAGCATCCGAATCTTAAAGTTCGAGTTGTCCATGGAAACACTCTGACAGCTGGTGTGATAATAAACGCCCTTCCTCGAGATGTTGATGAGGTTTTCCTGACAGGTGCTACATCTAAGCTTGGAAGGGCCATTGCTCTCTATTTGGCTCATAGAAAGATCAGGGTTCTGGTGAGTCTTGGCAACAAATCTAGTGATCTTTTCGGTTTTATATTGATTACTTGCAGAACTACTAACACTAATAAAAGAAAAACATCATTCCAAGTACGATTGGTATTAGATGTAACGCCAAAGATATAGCAACAATTCGTGCGCCTTCATTCCATTTTGTGATTGTTTTGATTAATGTGGAGACTCTTTGCAGATGTTAACTCTATCAACCGAGAGATTTCATAAAATTCAGAAAGAGGCTTCTCCAGAATTTCAAAACTTTCTGGTTCAAGTGACCAAGTATCAAGCAGCAAAACACTGCAAGGTAAATTACTAGATATATTAAACACATTAAGAACATTATAAAATGGTCCTGAAATGGCGAACAAATGTCCAGATATCAACTCTAGAACTCAACACTTCATGAGGATCATTATCGAGGCAATGCAAGCTAATAACTCTTCCTATCTTATGTGAATTTTGCAGACATGGATTATCGGTAAGTGGACTACCCCTCGCGAGCAAAGTTGGGCTCCCTCGGGGACTCATTTTCATCAGTTTGTAGTTCCACCAATAATCCCCTTCCGCAGAGATTGTACTTATGGGAAGTTAGCTGCAATGAGACTACCAGAAGATGTTGAAGGACTAGCATCTTGTGAGGTATATCGCCTACTTCAGTTTTCCCTTTCTAATCTACTTCAGATATCTGATACACTTGCTAAAGCTGTAACCATTACCATATTTTCATAGATGATTCAAGGATGCCATATCTTCTTTATTATGCTTAATTATTTAAGTTGGATTATGCCTGCTTAGCCTGTGGATTAGTCAGCACATTGTTGGATACCACGTTAAATTTGTGTGTTTGTTATAGCCATTTAGTGTTTTCATGGTTTTTTTTTTTCACGAAACAGTATACATTGGAACGAGGAATCGTCCACGCCTGCCATGCTGGTGGAGTTGTACATATACTTGAAGGATGGACACATCATGAAGTGGGAGCCATAAATGTAGATCAAATTGATGTGGTGTGGAAGGCTGCATTAAAGCATGGCCTGAAGCCAGTGTAGATTTTATAAGAAAAAAAAGGATAAATTTGTAATCTCCTAAAAGAATTACTCATCATTGTTGCAAACTCAATTGCATATTATTTTACTAATTCTTATCGTTTAGTATGAAAAGAATTTTGTATTTGCAATTACTACAGAGCTTCTTGCCAAATTGCCCATCACATATCATTTCCAACTTTACATTAATCCAAGTTTCCTCAGGAAGTTATGAGTCTGCATGTAGTTTTTTATTACATTGTGTTTCAAGAAGAAAACCGAAGCTACTATATATTTCCTCCCCCCCTTTGGCGCGCCTAGCTGCCGGGCAACAAAGCTTCTTAAACGCGATAGTTATGAACACTCGAAGTGTCCTCTGTTGCAGACACCATGCCATGCACTGATGCACAAGTAAGCAACTAAGTGACATGTCTTGCAACAACCAAATTATCAACAAGCTTGCCTACACCATCTTCCGTTGTACCTACACCAGCAGCCTTAGACGATGTCATATCAGACGCGGATGCACCGCTAACAACTCAAAACGCATAGTTGTAGCTATGGGTGTGCAGAAATTGCCCAACCCGAAAATACGTGTTATTTGGGTCGATGGGTCGGGTTTGGGTTGAGTAGTCGAAAACCCGATAAAATTGGGTTGGGTTTGGGTTTACACTACTGATTACCGAAAAACTCGACCTAACCCGAATATTATACATTAATTTAAATTTCTAATATTATGCTTAAAATTTTAGACTTATTATAAAAATACATTATGCAAATCCATTAGCCCATATAATTAGATGCTACAATAAGTCCACTTTAAGTTTCTAACCTAATAAACTGGTATATATATATATAGCCATAAAGGCGGCACTACATGTGCATTATGTAGGAAGTTATGTTCCTATTAAGTTTTTCTAATTGACATTTCTCTAAATGACTATCATGTGAAGAGTTTAAGCTATTAGAATTAGTTGTGTAATTTATGAATTAAGAGAAATCTTAATTAAAAAATCTTAATAGAACCGTAACCGCTCCGGTGCATAATTGCATATATAAATTTGACGAATAATTGAATATCTTACTCGGAGTGCTCGAATTTTAGTAAATTCAAGATTTTCTACAATGTCACTCTCAAATTTTATATTCAAGGCTTCTAGCCTAGTGGTACTGGACTTGAGCCTTTTTCCAAGAGGTCACGGGTTCGAATCTCGCAGAGGAGTATATTTAAACATACTTCCCCTGCTTTCGTGGCTGTGTGGGATTTCGGGCGTTTCAGGAAGCGAAGTTCAAGGATTACGTGGATTCAGCAGTCGAGAAGACAAGCTGTTTATTTGGAGTTTAGACTCTCATTTGCTAGTTTAGAAATGTAATGTATTTGATATTGCATGACTATTTGTAACTTCTATGTGTTCAAGTTCAGATTTTGAACGAAAAGAAAATGATCCCAATAATATTAACATTGATTGACTAAATACTGATCAGTAATTTTGTTTACATGTAATTAATATTATTATATGTTATCTAAGTTAAATATATATTAGTCTAACTAATCTTTATTTTTCGTTTACATGTCGTAGATCGAAAACATGAGAAAACCATAATAATGTTGCAATATTTTGTCATTATTTATACTTAATTTCTGCATTTTGAATTTTTGAATGAGTTAACAATGGTCTTACACGATTATACAATTACTATGGTTTTTGTTATTGTAATTTCTAAGTTATTTTATACTCCCTCCAATCCAAAAAAAGTGTCGTTTGATTTTTTTGAAATTGAACTTTGAACATCAATTACTAATTATTACTTATTCCAAAAAATATAAAATTTATATAGTTGGATTCGTCCTTCCAAGTATTTTCATAATATAATTTTTTAATTTTAAACAAATATATAAATAAAGAATAATTGAAGGTCAAACATTTGTCTCGATATGTGAGAAAGACACTTTTTTTGGATTAGAGGGAGTATATAATTTTAAGGCTTATTTTCATTTTGGACCCTGAACTATGACAAAGTTTTATGTTAGACCCAGATACTATCCTAAGACTCAAGTTGCACCCTAACTTAACCATACCTTCATTATTAATCCAACTCATTAAAATATCTTATTTCAAAAACTTACCACCTTCATAACCCACCTTCTTCAACTACCCAACCCCTTCATCATCTTCTCCAAAAATAATCAAACTATTACCCAACAACAATGCCACCACGAAGAAGCAGTAATCGTTCTTCTCGTCGAGAAATTAACATACTTTATAGACCTTATTGACAATTGAAACTTGATTTTAATCAAAATTATCATTTTTATTCTACAACACATTAAAAATGCTAACATTTGAACAATATTACAACAAATAACGTGAAAAGAATAATAAAACTATTCTAGCAAACAACTTAATTCAATACCGCATATGTCTGTAAGACAAATGTAATACAAATGAATTAAAAACATTCTAGCACTAACTATGAACATAAATCTTTTAGCAAGTAAATTAGAAGATATATCGTAATAGGGATTTTATATTTTGACCAATATTTTTCTCGACGAGAAGAACGATTACTGCCTCTTCGTGGTGGCATTGTTGTTGGGTAATGGTTTGATTATTTTTGGAGAAGATGATGAAGGGGTTAGGTAGTTGAAGAGGGTGGATTATGAAAGTGGTAAGTTTTTGAAATAAGATATTTTAATGAGTTAGGTTAATAATGAAGGTATGGTTAAGTTAGGATGTTAATAGGTTAGTTTTTGAATGTGGATTGCCAAAAATACCCATGTACTGAATAATTTTCGACTAAAAATGCTGAAAGTTCCGATTTTACAAAGTTCAGGTGCCAAAAATAGCGTTCAGGTGCTAATTTGAAAGGTTAAAGAGTACATGTGCTTATTTGAAATGATTTCCTTAGTTCAGGTGCCTATATGAAAAAAAGCCTTGTCCAAATAACAAGAAAATTCTGGCATTGATTCATCATTCTTCTTTCTTATATTCCATTTTGTGAATTAATTGTGGGGTGTTGTGTTGCGGTTTTCCGGCAAATTAATGGTCATCGGAAGTGGTTGGGGTAGGAGGAAGAAGAAGGTTCGGGCGGTGGGGGGTTTGATGAAAAAGATGAGAGGTGGGGGGTTTGATGAACAAGATGAAGATGTAAGGTTTATTTTAATTTATAAGTTTGTTATTTGTAAAATGTGCCCAAAAGTTCAATATATGTGATATTCCGAGTTTGCCCTTATTTTAAAACGAAATTCCATCATATTTGGCGTTTTATGGTGCAAAATGAGACAAACCGTAGTATAGGGTGCAACTTGAGTCTTAAGATGGTATCAAGGTCCAAAATAAAACTTTTGTCGTAGTCCAGGGTCCAAATGAAAATATAGTTAAAATTAATGACGTCTGACCTGAACGACCCGCCCAACCCAACCCGAAATCGAATGACCAGGAGAAACGGGTCGAATAATTCTTGGGTCAGGTTTCTGCCCAACCCATGCTCACCCCTAGTTGTAGCCATTGCCAGTTCTTTCAGCAACCAACACCGAAAAGCTAGGTTTGATTCCCTTCTCCAAAAAAAGTGCCACATCGAGAATCAATTTCCTTTTCCAATAAAACAGCCAAGCCAAACCCAACCGAACTTCTTGAAAACCCAAAAACACTAGAGAAATTTTGCCATACACCATGGTCAACACTCAACACACACTATTTGCCAAAAGTCATAAAAAGTTTTTTATTATGAGAATACCACTTTTTCACATGAAATTTTCAATAAATAGTATAAGATTTTCTAAATAGTATAAGACAATTTTTGATGTTGGTGGATAGTTATTATATAAAATAAATGGTATATATTTTTTCTAAATTTAAGCTTAAATTTCATACAAAGACAACTTTGTATCTTGTATTAAATTTAACTTTATATCTTGTATTAAATTTAGACATGAAAAATGTTTTTGTATTAAATTTTATACTACTTATTGAAAATTTGATGGCTTGTATACAAAGACACTTCCCACATTAATACAAAAACACTTTGTATACAATATACAAAGTTATATTATGAGAATACCACTATTTATTGAAAATTTTATACAAAGTTAAATTTGCAAAGACAAAGACAACTTTACAAATTTCATGGCTTTTATATAAAGACACTTTCCACATTAATACAAAAACACTTTGCAATATACCATCGGTAACGCACACTTGCCAACGCACAGTATTTAACTTTGTATCTTGTATTATGTAATACAAAGATAACTTTGTATCTTGTATTGAATTTAGACATGAAAAATGTCTTTATATTAAATTTTCAATAAATAGTATAATTTTGGCTTAATTTTATTTTGGACCCTGAACAATCACGTAAGTTTCAAATTGGACCCTGATACTATCTTAAGACTCATTTTGGACCCTATACTACGCTTTGTCTCATTTTGGACCTTAAAATGCCAAATAAAATTGAAATAGGGGCACATTTTAAAACAAATTTATATGTGGGATCTTTTATAATCTTTTAATTACAAAACAACCCCTCCCTCAACCTCACATCCCACCCCTACCCCTACCCCCACTCCCTACCCCCCCCCCCCCCCACACCCCCGTAACCCCCTTACCCCCTCACGTTAGGGGCTTATGCAGAAAGTGGCTACCATTCTAGCTGAAGTAGGCTTTACATGAGAGTGGACTCATGAGAGTGGACTCTAGTATGTTTTCTATTTTATCGTGCTTCTTGAATATCTATATGGGTATGTGACAGATCTTTACAAGACATTCCTAACATATGGGGTAACTTGTTGAAGGTTTCCATTAGATTATTTACGGGGGGGGGGGGGGGGGGGGGGGTAGGGGGTGGGGTGTGAGGTTGAGGGAGGGGTTGTTTTGTAATTAAAGTATTATAAAAGATCCCCACATATAAATTTATTTTAAAATGTGCCCCTATTTCAATTTTATTTGGTATTTAAGGTCCAAAATGAGACAAAGCGTAGTATAGGGTCCAAAATGAGTCTTAAGATAGTATCAGGGTCCAATTTGAAACTTACGTGATAATTCAGGGTCCAAAATAAAAATAAGCCTATAATTTTTTTCTAAATTATTTTCAAAAGATACAGATAAATATATTTAATAATATTGGTGGGTGGTTATTATATAAAATATTCATAAAAATTAAAGAATTTATATTTATTATAACCCTACAATTTATGGGATCATGCAACTTCAAAATAACTTCTAATTCCCCCTTGCCACATTATATATAGAGTATATTTAACTTCATTTTTTGAAAATTACATAACAACGATCTTATGTTTTGCACATTAAATTAATGCTTAGTTTAGATAAATTACGTAACATTATATAAAAATGTTATATTTATCAATTAATCACAAACCATATATTATGGATACAATGAATGAATTCACACTGACTGGACTATGGACAAACATCTAGTAATGATAATATTAAAATATATTGAACCTATAATCTTTTGATATTCGTTTCATCAAATAAGTTACACCATTTAAAACATTAGGATTTTAAATTTAAAAAAATTCAACAACCAAAACACAAATTGCAGATTTTTAGATGAATTATTAAGTAATTTACTTACATCTCCCAAATAATAAATTTAACAAACTATTTGGATTAGGTTAGTGATCAATAAACCCGTAATGACGAACCTTCGGATTTGGCCTCTTAGAATGACAATTTACTATTCAAGGCTTCTAGCCTAGTGGTATCGGGTCCGAACTTCTTTCCAAGAGGTCTCGGATTCGATTCTCGCAGAAGAATACATTTAAACATACGTGGCTGCCTTTGTAGCATTTCAATTTACTTCTCCCAAATAACAATTTCACCAAAAATAGAATCTCTTACGTACAACACACTAATGCATAATGTACAACTAAAAACAGATGCACCATACGCTCTAAAACTTGTACACTAATTAAAAAACAATTTTCCTTCTCCTTACTCTAATCCGACACCGTAATGAAGAGAAAGAAACAAATACAAAGAAAAGGGTCTCCAAAATTCTGATTCAATAAAGTCAGCAAAAAAAAAAAAAATACCCAAAAAAAAAAAACAATTTCAATTGTGTCTCATTTTAATTGTCACTAATTTATAGTTGTTAAACAAGTATAGAAGAAGCGAAAATTGAAGAAAGATTGAAGCTTCAGAGTTGTTCAAAGCTTCAAGTGAGGCAATCAAACAATAATCTTGCTTTCTATTTTTTTTTTTGAATTTTCTAGTTTATTGAATCTGAATCAGTTTTGGGAGCTTCAGGAATAAGGTGAGGTTGGTTTGCATCAAAATATTTTGTTGGGTTTTTTTGGGATTTTCTTGAGTACTTGTTCGTCATATTATTGGAATTGAAGTGAGGAACGTATTGAAGTTGGAGTTGAAAGTTTTGAGCTTGATGGGCATGTTAAACATTGAATTTTTAGTTGGTTTTGAGTTTTTAGGAGCTTAATTATTGGCGGTTCTTTAAGGTGATTGCATTGGGGTTTTTAATTGGAAGTTGTAAAGAGAGTTCATTTTTGGGTGGTGAATATAGGTATATGTTGATTTCAAGTATAGTCTGTGTATTTGGTAATAAAGTTTGGAAATTTAGTGAAACGAGAGGTTATTGGAGGGAGAAGTAGTTCACAATTTGGATCTGTATATGTGAAGTAGACATTGTTACTGTTTATGTTGTTTACAGTTTGGTTGTAGAGATGGGGTTTAATTTTGCACTGTTGGGATGTTCTTGGAGGGACTCGCGTCGATTTGTATATGATTGTCTACGAGTTGTGCTTCCATAAAGGTTGTGAGTTTGCGTGATTTGGGGTTCTGGATTTTCATTTTATAATAGTTGTTGTTGTGTATGGATTGTGGGTGTTGACGGAACTATGCAACCACCAAGGCAGCATTCACGAATTAACCTTGCTGAAGTGAGAGCACAAATGGTCAGGAAACTCGGGCCTGAGAGGTTCAAACAGTACTTTTACTACTTGAATAGGTTACTAAATATGGAGCTGTGCAAAGGCGAATTCGAGAAACTTTGTGTTCAGGTTGTTGGTAGAGAGAACATTCCATTACACAATCAGTTCCTCCGTTCTCTTCTGAAAAATGCATGTTGTGCAAAGGTCCCACCACCGTCTCCTTATAATGAACATGTAAAGACTCCTGCAGAAGATTTAGAAAAGGATATTTCAAATGATGACCACCTGCAGAACGGGTATCATTCCTCAGTGGCACATGCTTCAAGTTCTCCTGGGTTGCCTAATGGAGATATATCATTGGTATCTTCCTGTAAGGGAAGAACACACTTGCATGATAGAAGAGGTGGAGATCGCCATAGTGCTCTTGGACTTAATGGGATGAATCACTCTGCTTCACAACAGTTTATGACCACAGATTCTGGCAAGGCTATATTGGATAATGGGGCTTTAACTCCGATTGATACTCGAAATCTAGTGCAGCATCATTCATTACTTTCACATCGATCAGAAAAAGAAAATGAACTGTTAGTTCAGAACTCTGCTAAGTTCTCCATTCCAAGGAGACCTCCAGAGGGTCCAGTTTCTGTACATAGCAAGGACCAGAGTGAATCGTCTGCTGGAGGAGATTGGAGAGATATCCATGCTAGGAGACCACTCCAAGCTCCATTGGGTGTTCCAATTTGTCCAGTTACTGTAGGTGGGGCATTTAGAGCATTATCTGTGCCAACTAGCAGTAAATGTCTCAGTGCATCTACTTTTGGTGGTTTATTGGATGGTGTAATGCTTAGGGATCGCATGGAACATATTTCTGTAACACAAGGAATACAGGGGGTTTCTATTGAATGTGCTAATATGTTAAATAATGGTTTAGATGCTTACCTGAAGCGGATAATTAGATCTTGCATTGGACTTGTTGGGGCAAGGTTGGGACGAGAACCATTAAAGAACAGCATCAATAAGCAGCAAACTTGTTCGAAATTGATCAATGGGAATACACCCTCAGATGTCATTCACGAACATAGACAGACTTTCCCTGTCTCTTTGCGGGATTTTATTTCCTCCATGGAGCTGAATCCACAACAACTAGGTGAAGATTGGCCAGTGTTTCTGGAGAAAATATATATTCAATCATTTGATGAATAAGATATGGAATGACTTCGTTAAGTGTTTATTGGGCTACTTTGGTCCCTACTGGATTGATTGGCATGATCTAACTGACATAGAGAAATGTTTCTTCCATTCGTAGTCCCTCGAGGCTCGAACCCGTGTTCTGTTGTTGAGGTAAAACAGTGTTCCTTGCAAGATGATAGTGACCAGAGTGGGGATTCATTGAGGTAAAACCGTGTTCCTTGCAAGATGATAGTGACCAGAGTGGGGATTTATTTCATCCTTTATCAGCCATCCCATCTTATAGAGAAATCCCCTTTCATTTATAGCCGATAAAAAGGTTCAGATGATAGATTTTATAGGTTTTGTTGACTGTTGTATGATTAGAGTTTTCTTGTTATTGGATAATTTCTGCTTTGCCTGTAATTTATTGCCATTGAGAGAACATTGTAAGAACAGTTTTGCAGGAATAACTGTGTAGTCTAGTATTTTAGCAATAGGTGTTAGTGCATGATGTAAGAGTTCACTTGTATGTATCTTGAGCATCAGGAATGATTTATAATAATATTAACAACTATTGTTTTTAGTTTACCTGATCTCGTTGTGGGATAATAGTATGTTTTAGATTCTTTATTGTATAGTGTGGTCGATTTTCAACCTTTTCTTGTCTATATATCATTTTGAAACTGAAAATATTGCTCCGGAGCTTTCTATCTTAATGCTCTTACCATTGAAGATGCTTATGTGGACTTCAGTAAAAACTTAGCTGAGAAAGCCACACTACAACCTCATTTTCTGGACTTGCTTTGTTGGTATCTATTGTTCATCATGGTGTGGTATGCGAGTCATGCCTTCTCAATTTTGGTAACGTTGCATTTAGCTGAGAACTGAAAAAATTAAGTTCATTATATTCTTCAATAGTATATAGTGTTAAGGGTTTGCCTCATCTTTATGTTTTCTATTCTGTGATGATTTCCTCACAAGCAAGCTTGCTTTGGCCATACAGTTTCATATTTGATGCTCATTTGGTCGAGTGATCCGAGATCTCTCAATTCGGTTCTCTGGTGAGTATTTAAACTTTCTGCTGCAGTTTTGTTAAATAACACATTTAACCACTGGTGACAGTTATCGCTATTTACTGATGTGTGGTACACTATTACAATACTTTTGAAGGAGAATTTGCTGTTTATCGGATGCCTGGGCTATGAAGCTTCTGACTTCTGGCTGAAATATGATGATAAATCCATGTACTTCATTTTTCTTCCTTTATATTTCTGTGTTAAGCTGGCATGAATCTTCGAGTGAAATACATGATTATCCAGATAACTTAATTGTGGACGATAGGCATATTATCAGTCGTAACTATTCCCATAATGTAATTTTTTCTCGACATGGCCTTGAAGTATTGTTGGAAAGATGCATCAGTCACCATGTTCTCGCCTTGAATATTACCATTTAGTTAATGATCCAGAACATAGGAAAAGCATCGTATATTTACAAAGAGATATCATCATTCTGGTGACCCTCGCACATTGTTTGTTCACAAACAGATTTTATCATTCTGGGAAACCTCATATTAGACAGTTCATACCATACAATTAATCTGTTGAGGACACAATTTGATTAGATCGGTCCATACTGGAAGGCCATCATGGACCATTATTGTCTGTACTTCAGAGAAGATAAACGCTTGATCTTATTGAGCATATTCTGCAGAGAACGACGAGGTTGTGTTCCGGTTGGACCACATGAATATCCTCCATAAGGGCCGTTGCTTCTGCTTAGATTGTGGAGACTTCGACTCTGATTCAGTCCTGCTGATAATTTCCCACATCACCTGCACATCCTCGTATCCACAAGTCTGTATGTCGGCTCGAAGTTTCAAGAGTCCAGCACCTGAAATATCAGAAGCAAATCCACAACCTGTAAGCTTCAAACCTGGTAGGGGTAGGGCGTGCCCGTGTTTATTATCTTCTCACACACCACATTTGATGGCATTAACGTTCTTTTTATTCTACCCGATCGACGTATATAGAATGGAGGAATAAACTGATGTGGCACGGATTCTTTCTCATCATACGAAGTGCATAAATCAAAATGATATCCTGGGCACTAATGCATTTTGCAAAAAGCAAGAGATTCTATTTGAAAGCAGCAATAAATCAATGGTTGACTCAGTAAGGAATCAGATGCATCAGCCCTCACCATGAAGAAAAGGTAAAATTATTCCATTCAATTTTTATCATCCATTTCATGTCTCTTGTATTCCAACAATCCATTTAAATTGAAAATCAACAAATATACTGTATAGTATCTACAAAAGCGGCCGATTCTAATATAATTATTTTACATTCATTATCAAATCTACTAAAGCGGCCGATTACTTTTATTTGCCGTTACTTTAGCTCAATCTCTTAACTAGTAAGTTACCTTCATATTTTCATTCATTATTCTATCAACTTCAATGTTCATGATATAGTATTAACTTCAAAAACAATACTACATAGATTCTAATTTAATAAACTGGTTTTAACCATAAATTAATTTTACCTAAATAAAGTTCAAAATTCAATATCTTAGCATAAAAAATAAAGTCAAACTTAAGATTTTTTATGGTAAACTATATTGGTAGTAATGCAGTTTTATGATCTTCGATATAGTGATCTTAGATATAGTAGAATGAATAAAATATTGAATTTCCATCAATCACATTTTTTTGTGTTTAATATTCTATAATAGCAACAATAAAGTACACATCGAATATTATATAATATAATCATTCAATAGATTTTTCTATTATCGAAATATATAAATCATGCAGACAGAGACTCGCCAACATACTAGTAATAATTTACTTAAAGCTCAACAAACACAAATGAGTTCCTTCTCCTTTGGAGTTCAAACTAACTGATTCAATTCCAATACTTAAAACTCGTAATCGGTTCGGATTCTCGATTACACTATGTTACCGTCTCTCTTAAGATGATGACACGTATTTTTTAAAGAAAATAGGCAATGCTAACGGCATGTAACAAGGTGTATAATAACATAAAATGTAACAGACAATCTGGACTCGAGAAGCTGAACTCACCGTTTTTTCGAGTTTTAACTCTTGAAGCCACAGAAATCCAAGCTCTTTTAACAGGAAAGGCCATCTTCTCCCACCATTCCATAACCTTTAGCTTGACTTTCTTCTTCCTCTGCCCTCCAAGTCTACTCAATTTCAATACCTTTGACCTCGCCAGGACTATTTCTTTAAATAAAATATTAAAGAAAGCCCTTTAATTCATGCTTCTTCTTGTTATGAACTCATTCACAAGTTGTAGTTGAATAATTGAATTCACATTAAACTTGAAGAAGCAAAAAGAAAAGGGTAGTTTTAACGTTAGGGGGGCGAGTTGTTGTTTTATAGGTATTTGATCACCGACACGTGACACTGTTTATGGCTTTAAAGACTATATACTCCATCCGTTAAAAAATTATCCACGATATCATTTTAATCATTAGCTTCTTACCTTTCTCATTTTTCATACTAAAAAACGAAAGGGAGAATCGCAACTTTAACGGTCCTATTGTCTTCTACATTGGGAGTTATAAGACGGTAAACTGCGGGATGTGTATAAGATGATCGGGGGATTTGAGGTTGTCAATTTGCCAGTTAACCACTTCCACACCACCTCATAGGAGACTCTCCCACACAGTTTAGAAGAGGCAATACATGATGCTACTCACCCCAAGCTCCACGGAACATATATATATATATATATATATATATAATTTTAGACATGTTTTAATATATATACTTCCGCCGTCCCTAAATGATCAGTATATTTTAATTTTTGTGGTTAAATTTTAAGAAACTTGATCAATTGGATCTTGTTAGATTTGTCTCAATATATATTTTTGAAATATCAAATTTTTATGATATTTTCGTATATAGAATAAGAGATATTTACGTCTTAAATTGTTTTTTGTTGACCATATAAATTAAAATGAATCAATCAGTTAGGGATGGAGGAAGTATTATACAAGTAGACTCACTTTAGTGAGTATTACTCTTTCAATTTATTTTAATAAAATATCTAGTTATTTATTTCACGTACATTAGAAAATATGTCAGTTAGTCATCAAAGTGAAAGTTATGTATATTGAAAATACTGGGAAGTATTAGGCATAATGAGAATGCGAAAATCTAATGGGGTGACTTTGAAAGATATGTTCCTTGGAAGATATATATTAGAAATATCATGGAATACCAAACAACATATGACTTGAATAAAGTATAAAATATTTAAAAAATATATATATATATATATTTCCATGCATTAATGCAGGAAATGTATATGTTATGTATTGTATTTTCCAAAATGTCAAAATTAAACTTTTTCATGCATTAATGCAGGAAATGTAATGAATAAGTTGTCACTATTTTTAATGTAGTCTATAATTAACATTGCATGTAATTAAACACAACACAGTTGCGCACCTCCATAGCCCATAATAGAGGAGAATGGGAAAATTATGCTTATTTAATTATTATTAAAGAAATTTTATTAATGGATCAATGAATACCAGTGGAGTAACTCTCTATTTATTATATAAAAACCTTTTTTTATCTTTCAATGTGGGTGAAATTTTGAGTTTATTAACCTTGATAATTAACTTATTTTAATTCCAAATGGGGTGAATGATCAATTTTATCTAGGTTCATCCCACTCCAAACGAGCTATTAAATTTGAATTGCGCCATCTTAACATCACTACTTTTCTTATAAGAAGAGTTATGATCTCGTCGTTTTTGTTATTTTTTCTAGTAGTATTAGTACAAATTGATTCGTCAATTTTATGGTAATGAGATGTTAATTGGAAATTTGGAATGGTTGTTGCCAACAGATTACTACTAATGACGTGAAATATCAAAGCCGAAAATATTGAAATGAAGGGCACATTAGCATACACATTATATAAGTCTTATCAGTATGGTCCTTTTTAATCATTTATTTATGTCACATAATTTCTACTTTAGTTGGTGATGCCTGATTGCTGTCGGCAGCTCAATGTGACACGTCGTTCATTTCAATGGAAATCTTATTGGTCCATAATCATCCAGTTAGAATAATCTTACATTTATTTTATCCTCCTACACTTATTCTCTTTATTAGTTTGGATTTTGGATGCATTTTTAAGCAATTTGTTTCATAATATTATTAAAACTTAAAGATCACAAATTATTACTTTTACGAATATACTGGGTCCAACTTTTTGATAACGAAGAGGTTCAATCCTCCGCGGGCAGTACGACGCTAGCCTGTAAACCACCATAATCAAGTAAATCGGAATTCTAAATCTACCGACAAGCTTCCTAACCCTAACTCGATGTCCCAGACTTCGATTCCTCTGAATTATGAGATCCTTTTTAAGTAATCCATCCATAGAATGAATGAATGAATGAGTCGATACAACTTATTAATGTTTTAATCGTACATGGCATGGGCTGAGTTTGGCTTTCCCATGTAGTTATGTAGGCATTGCCATATTGGCTCATGAATACATGGGGTGAAGACGTGAAAGTGGTGAACATTATGCATCACTACTACATATAGCTAAATTCTAGCACAATGTCTTATCACATCATATTATTTACATTTTTAGTTTCAGAAGATTCGATAATCTGTTGACATCTTATTCAAGCTTTCATCTAGGATGTCTTGAGTTCAAGACATGTTAACATATATAAAACAAATTAAACTCTTATTTATGGATCTTCAAAAATAAGATTATCGATGTAATTTTGATTTTATTATATAAAGTAATAAAGAAGGTGAACAATATATTTGTACCAAATTGAACTTTGCAAACTCTCTCCAACATAGCAACCCACCTTCCACCTTTTCATGCACAGATGTCATAATTATTTGGATGTAAATGTGTAATTGAATAACTCCCATCTTCATATCCAGTAGCATTGTTTTTACATTATTTGTTATATAATATATAACGATACCGAAAATGAAAGTTCTTACAACTGAAACTATTGCATACACCCTTATTCCAAAAAACGGTCCAATAACCAAATGTTGACCTCTATATCTAATCTTTCGCAGACCTGTTTTGGCCCTAAACCTCAGGAGTAATGAGGTCTAGTTCGAGCTTCGCCATCTTTTGATTGTTCTCAATTGTATCATACGGAGTTTCTTCTTCTTTCGGAATGTAGAAGTTTCAATGTCAAAGAGCAATTAACCTAGCTCTGATGCACGTTACAATTCGATCACGTTTTTCATTTAGACATCTTCAAGACACAATTTGCAATTGGCAACCGGAGTCCAGATGGTCTCTTCATCTTTGATGTATTATAACTAAATGCAATTCTTTTCGTTGCTAAAGGTTTCTGCATAGTTGAGCAAAAATGGCGAATGTACCATCTTATATTCTGTTGTTAAAGAGAGACCAAAGTTGTTACCAAGATACATTGGTAAATAAATTACGAGTAAAATAAACAGGAAAATATTGATCAAATGACAAGTAAAGAACGACGGGAGTTGTAAACAGTTCAATGAAAACGAAAAGAGTGCAACCAAACACAATGTGAAGTGTTCCGAATGTGTTCATTTTACTCGATATCAGTTCTCTTTTATAGCACCATTACCAAAGCATAGCTCATTTGTATGAGCCTTCTCTGGATGATTTCTATGCATCAAGGGATCAGCACTTTGGAGGATATCATCAATAAACTTTATAAGTGAGCACAGACCTCCCAAAAAATTATGGTCAATCACACCTCTTCCTTCACGAACATGGGCAAAATCGATCATCTTCACTTCTGCAACAGGGTCATTTCCGTTCAAGGCTTTCTCCTTATCATACATGAGAAGGAGGGAACATGAATAGAAATGGAAAATTGTTTGATCCTCAAACCATGCTTTTAGTTCTCGCAATTGCGATAAAATTCCAGTTGCACTACCAAAAACAACTGACGCCAACGAGCAATCTGGGTCGGTCTTTAGCTCCTCGGATGTCTTTGAGGAAACAAATTTCTTCAGAACTAACGTGACATCCTCTGCAGAAAGTTTCATAACAGACTTTCTGTCAGGTTTCCAGTATCCTGACTCTTCACTTTCGAAGAACTTTAGCCCCGATAATCTAAATCCTAGGTGAAGAGTCGACGTTTCTCTATCCTTTTTCAAGCATTTCTCCAAATACCGCTCTGGTGCGTGTGGATACCAGGTTCTAGTACCAATCTTGATGTCCATTATCGATGGATGAACTCGGCCTACATTGAGATCTTGCAAGACTAGATGAGGCTGCATGCCAGATCCATCAGATGCCTCGACAAGCTCAGTTCCGTAAAATACAGGGAAGAATTTACGAATGTGGCCCGGAATTGAAGCATTTGAAGACAGAGAATTATAGAATTCAACCTCATCTGACCCACGTTCATTGCTCTGGAGGGGCTTGTAGAAGCGGCCTGAATCGTCTACAAGGGGTCCAAGCTTCCCATCACGAGCTTGATGACCCGCGACCTGATGTTCCGGGACCTTGAGCATGTGTGCAAACACTATAACCACAACACAAAAGTGAGTTAACTTCTTTGACACCATAATCAACACCCATAACTCTGATTTGACTCAAAATTATCATCTCTCACAATTTACGAATTTAATAGTGTCCATTAAAATTCAAAACTAGACGATCTTTAGCAAATGAACCGAGTAGCTATTAGCATCTTGCAACTAGAACCCCAAATCTTCTTTCTAAACACCAGCATTCTTAGTTTCTTACCCACTATAAATAAAAAAGATCAATTGCAACCAGTAAATTTCAATTATTTGCAACTAATCCCAAATTATTTCCTGAAAAGTAGCCTAAAGAAAACGCAAAGATGATCTATATTCTATTATAGCCAATGTAGTAATCAAATCCAAATACCTTTTCCGATAATCCATTCATGTTAATATTTTATATAATAGTATGAAAAGATACAACCAAAAATGAACAAAAAAGTAATAGTAAAAAACTATTCAATAAAAGATCAAACAACACCTTTTCACATGAAAATTGTTTAAAAGATTCACCAGAATAACAGTTTACCTATATTTTATCAGAAAAGGTGACAACTCAATTGATAAAATTATAACAGTGAAAATTGATAAAAATTTATGAAATTAGTATATAATAATTCAAGAATGAGATCTAAAGAATGGAGGCGTACATTGAGCTGACCTTAGGAATTAACGAGGAAGATGAGTTACTCAAAGGTCAAAATTGGAACCGAACATGTAAATTGTGTACTCGGGTGTTCTTCAGGAAATTTATTAACGGGCGAAAGGAGTCGTGTGATGATGTGATAGAGCTTCGGATGAGAAATCAAAATAAGAGAATCGAGAAAGAGAGATTTTATTGAGCCTCTTCGATATGATGGTTTATATGCTTACAAGTCTCGATAACGAAGTAGAGATCTTAGGACATTAATTCTTCGTGTGGGATGTGCATATTAACACTAATGATCAAGAACATATGTCAAATAAAATTTTATTAGGAAAAGTCAATAAGGGAAAAAAGTGTATTACATCATAAGAGATGTATATAATGTTATTTCTTTGAAACCTTAATAAGAAAACTCGTATGGGACAAAAAAAACTTTGATGACGGAAAAAGAATACAACTTGTATTAACTCCCATCATGGTCGCATCACTTGACATACTTCAATTAAAATAGTCTCATATGCTTGGATTATATTTCGAGTGTTAAGGTAACGAGCGACTTGGCAAAAACATATAGTGGCTCATAACACGAACTAATTTGTTATACTTCCTCCATCCCTTTTTGTTTGTCCATTTTTTATTTTGGGAGTGAAACTTTAAAAAATTTGACCATAATTTCTATTAGCCTATAAGAAATAATATAGTCATATGACATGTTGTTAGGTTCGTTTTAATATATATTATTGAAATATCAAACTTTTATAATTTTTGTACGTGTAAAATTCGAAATATTTACTTTTTAAATCGTGCATGTCAAACAATTTGAGAAGGAGAGAGTACGTCAATTTCACTATTCTCTTTGAAGATTGTGATAGAGAAATTTTATGATGAAATAGGTTGACATATCTCCTTTGAAATATCATTTCCTTGAACGTGCATAAATGTATAATTATCTGCATGTAAGGTTATCGTATCAATTTTTACATTATAAATCACAAATGATATGAATTACCTAAATTATATTTTTCCACCAAACACATTCATAAATTTTTCCACTTATTTATATACTAGTTAAAAGGGCCCGGCAATTGCCGGGCCGACATTAGAATTTTAAAATGCTCGGGTCTAACTGGCAATTCAAAAGTGAGCATGTGGATGTCGTCTAAAATTATTTTTTTCCAACGATAACAAATCATATAAAATGGTCAATCGATACAATAGAGGTTTTTATTACAATTAAGAACTAAGTATGACAATCCTCAAAAAGAATAATCCATAGGCCGCGCCTTCTGTGCGATATCGATCTTCTTTCTCAATGTTGATTCTCTCTGCCATGGGGAAAAGCTAGTAAGAAACCTCTAACCTTTTCAGTAAAAAGGTTTTTCCAATTGTACAACTTTTGGCTCATTTATGGATAATGATCAAGGAATCAAACCAGAAACTATCTAATCAACTTAGGATTCTTTACGCATCTTTCTAAATTTCATATACCTTCTTATAAGAGAACATTTGATGCACGCATGTGAATGCATTTTTCCTACTGTTTGATTAGATCATATTATTGAAGCCAATTAACTCTATACGACATCAATTTGGAAAGGAATGAGAAGAAGCAGAGGAGAGTCTATCATGCAATAGAGAGGGATATAGCTATTAGACATATTGGAATTCTAAAATGCCAGTTCCACCATCAGGGCCCTGCAAGCATCAAAATTCTGCTCACAATTCCGTTCATTCTGTCCAACCTGTGTGTTCATTTCCTTGAGCATATCAGCCTGAACCACCTGTGTTTCTTTGATCCTAACTGCATTATCAAAACATGGTGCGCTTGATGGCTCTTGATTGTCCTTTTCTTTCTCACCAACTGCAGTATCTTTGCCCATATCAATAACATCTGTTTTATGCTCATCAACCAGCTGCACTTCATCCACCATTGCTGACGAAGTACCATCCTCGAATCTGGGCTCGGCCTCCACCTGCATAATGCCCTTTCCTTTTTCCAAAATTCCAGATTTTGGGTTCACAACAATCCAAGTTTTAGTCGTCTTCTGTACCTGAGTATGCTTAATTTTAATCCTCTTATTCTTTTCAACATGTGTTTGGCTCAGATCCATAGCTTGAATAGAAGATAACTTCCTTTTGCAATCCTCCATCCTATGTCCAATATGAGAACAATTGAACAATAATCTGGAAGAGAGTCATAGAAGACCTTGACTTCGTAGTTTTCCTTGACAACACCCGATTCAAAATCCTCAAAACAGAAGTACAATTGGAACATTGGGGGCAAAACGTCGAATTTCTGGCATCCACTGAATGTTCAAGTAGAATGCTAGTATATGTTTTTTATTAAAAAAGAAAAAGAAAAGGACATCTAAAAAATTCTTGCAGCAAATTGTTCAACTTTAGAAAAGATCGTCTGATGAGGTTTCCTATGATTGCATTCATGAGAAAAGGAGATTTTCGAGTATACTTTGAGCGGGATAAAGGAGAAGATTGGATCACTTTCTTGACTACTGTCCCATCTGTCCGCAATGTTGATGCAACAAAATATAAGAATACGATGAGCAATGAAGCCAAGAGGAATGTATTATGATGGACAATGGTTTTTTTCGTGCTTCAAATTTCTTCACCTTCAAAGCTAAATTTCAAAATTCAAACACAATACAATTTTTTTAAAACAGGTAAAGCAAAAAGAAAACTCATCAGACTATCTTGAAAGTAAAAGGCTTAGAAGATTAATCAAATTAAAAAACTAAAAGCACCATGGTAGAACGATGGAACAAATGGAAAGTAGCATTTAAACAATACAATACCTTCTTGAGCACATTTTCATAGCTAGCCCTACTGATTAAAGAGAAAGCCAATACAAAAACATCAGCACCCCTGTAGCTTAGAGGCCTCAACCTGCTATAATCTTCTTGACCTTCAAATTAGCGAAAAATTAAACGATTATCAGCAAGGAATCAAACACATATAAGTTGTAGAATGAATCTTCAATTAAAAAACCCGTGACCTTGGCCAAGTGTTTATCCAGCCTCCACAATTGGAGGTCCTGGGTTCGAGAAAGAATCTTCAATTAGAAGGTAAGCAACATCATAATAGCTTGAAAAATAAACATATATGGTGGGGTATAGACGTATAGTTATACCAGCAGTATCCCAGAGGCCCAGATTCACAATGCTTCCATCAACAGCCACATTAGCACTGAAATTATCAAATACTGTAGGAATATAATCCTGACATAATCAAGAAAACAAAATTACCAACAATTGTTTTGTCATAAGGATAAGTAGCGCTGACATGGTTCGATTTGTGGCAGTTTACTAAAACGGACAACCAAAACCGAACCAATTAATGCATGACTAAAACTTCAAAAGACGAATAAGAAAACTTTAAATCTATCATTGATTTGGGCTGTTACATTCTCATTTTCAAGATTCAGGGCGATTCCTAATCTTCAATGAGATAGTGAACTTCACCTTTAAGAATTTGGACCAAAACCTTCGAATGACATTCAACCTCCACCTTGCGGTACCCCAATTGCAGCGCGAACAACAGTCCTTACCTCACAGCGAGCCCTTCCGCAACAAGCGCACTGTGTATAGTTCCCATTTCCGTGCAGAATGCACAAAGAATTGCCCCTCCCGGCCCCCTACTTTACTTACAAACAGTTACCTCCAGATTTCTTGTCAAACAAAATTGACTTCATGAGGAAGAGCTCTTTATGTGGTCTCACTTTACCAACATCTGAAGTGCATGTACATCACACCTTCTACGGTTGTTGCCGTAACATTGTTGTCTCACTTTATCACAATACAACAATCTGAGAATCATAACGTGGCATGCTTACAAGAAAGCTATCACTTTAATTTACATACAACAAAGTAAAAGTTGTTATGAAAGGATTTATATGTTCTTCAAAAAACATCTTGTTCAGGATTTTTATCAAACATATGACGAGCATACTTAATATGGCAACACATTTGGAGTTCAAGAGCCGTTTGCAAAGCATTTGAAGACATTTTGAGTTCAAGAAATGTAGTGAAGCAGAATGAACGGTCGTTCTCATAAATCGGAGGAGTTGGTTGGTAAGATTGGCAACCCAATTAATAAACTGGTGGATGCAGAAATTGGCGAAGGGATCTCTAAATCCCTAATCAAAAGCAAAAAAAAAAAAATCGGAAATCTTTAACAAAAGAGCGACTTACTTCATAAGAGAATTCCCAAAGGTTGAATCTTGAAGTCCAAATCTTGAATCTTGAATCAACAAATTTATTGGCTTCTTGATTTCTTGGTGAGGAGGAATTGAATAATCAAAGAATGTTGAGAAATTGAGATGAGGTCAATGGAAGTCAGACGTGGAAGGGAAATGGGAGAATTTTGGAGTTTGCCTGATATTAAACGAAAAGTAGTAGCACGCGGTACAACTATTAATGCACATTGTACAATATAATGATGCAGGAACAGAGCGTTGGTGCTTCACTCTCTGTTTCGCGCGTGAACAAGTGGAGAGTACAACTTTGGATGCACAAGGTACAATCGTTCTATGCGTGCCACACGCTCACAATGTTAGACGAAGCGCGTGCATCACACGCGCCTAGCAGAGACAAAGCGCGTGTGGTGCACGCGCATTCTCCCTTAATAAATATCAAGGAATTGTTGATTATAGTGTGTTTGACTGTGTTGTGATGGTGATCTAATGGTTTACATATAACATTTTGAAAATCGGATAATCATTGTGCATTTGATGGTCAATCCTAATTCCCCGTCCACTAGTTTCATGGCCCACTTTTCTATCCCTTTTACCCTTTTTATACGTGTGAAAATATAGTATAAAATATATATGTATGATGATCCGATATATTCAAACAAAACCAGTTATAAATTCAATATTAACCTAATGAGTTCCATTATCACACAAGGACGTTTCGTTCGATACTTTCACATGTGCAATTGTTTAATCATTGTTATTCTAAATGAATCAGACATGTAATGTTGTCGAACATATATCTTTGGAATGACATGCACACACATTCATATAGAATTATTAAGGAAAAACGATATGTTTATATCACTTCATAAATTCCAAGCCATGAGATGTTCCAAGGTCATATAATGTTCTTGGAAAAAATTAAAACAATAAAAAGTGATATATTTATGTCACTTTGGAGTGATTTCGGTATTTGTCATGTTGACTCGTCAATAATAAACATATTAGTTAAGTCATGCTTTGAACGAAAACAACTACGGACTTCATTTTATATTTTATTTTATATCTTAGTATCAATATGTCTTTTATAATCATTTCATGAATTTTAAATTACGTACCAAGTAATCGAAATTAAATAATAAAAATATCAAATGTGATGAGTCGAGAAGGAAATGCTAAATAGTAGCCGTACGTGTGGCATCATCACATCAAGACATAAGTGATGAGAACTTCATTTGTACAAGCATGATTCAAAGTTTCTTTTTCGAACATAGTTTCGAAAATATAAAATTAAGAAAGTTTTAGAAATCAAGATAAGTTATACTCCATCAGTCTTTTTTTAACTTGATGTTTTGACTTTTCACGGTCACCATAACACGATTTCGAATGAAAATATTTCTAATTTTACATGTGTAAAAGTTATAAAAAATTGATATTTCAAGAATATTAATTGAAACAAATCTAACAAGATCCAATATGACTATATTATTACTTATATAGTAATGAAAATTCATGATCAAAGTTTTCAAAGTTTGACTTCAAAAATTCTAAACATCAACTTAAAAAAAGACGGAGGGAGTATCTGTATATGTTAAAAAATGTGAATAAACATAAATATTATATATAGATATATATGAACTTTATATAAAATATTTACATCAATTAATATTCTTTGTAAAAAATGTTAATTATAAAAATATCTAAAAGTTAAATCTAAAGAACGGACAGACAATTACAATTATCAAAGACGTTGAAAGTGTGAGTTATATGTTATATATATGTATATTACAAAAAAGTTATTAATTAATTATATTAAAATAATATAAGTTATATTTCTTCTCCTTCTTTAAATGTATTTTCGAGAATGAACATTTTTTAGTTTCCTACATTTCTAAGGGGCAAATGACATCTAGGTCCCCGAGTTTTATGTTAAATGTCAATTAGGTCCCTGAGTTTTTTATATTACCACTTTAGGTCCCTAAGTTTTATCTTATATGTCAATAGGGTCCTCTGACATTAAATTAAATACATAATTGACCATTATACCCCTCTTTATAAATAACTCAACATTTAATTAATTTTTATCTAATAAAATAATTTATTTTTGTTCATAATTTAATTATTAAAATTTTAATCAATAATATTAAAATTAAATTGATAATTATGATAAAATAAAAATTATATATATTAACATAAACTATCCAATTTGAATATATAAAATTATATATAAGCTATCAAATTATTTGTTATTATACAAATGTAATTAAGTATTAATAGTATATGGGGGTATAAAGGTAATTGAGCAACTCAAAATTGATGCGGTAATATGAAAATCTCAGGGACCCAATTGACATTAAAAATAAAACTTAGGGACCCATATGTCATTCACCCCATTTCTAAGAAAAGTTGAAAGCTTTATACTGAAAAATTGATTTTGTAGTAACAATAAAATTTCGTTTCCACAATTTCAAATATGAAAACTTTTCGAATGTTTCGTAGGAAACTTTTAGCAAGTTTAGTCTATATGTACATCTTTACATGATGCATCATAATGACAATTTAACACGTAGGACGTGCAATATCACTATCATTTTTTAAAATAGATCGATTTGTGTACCTCCAATCATTGCTTATCCAAAAGCCTCCTTCTCACTTTAGATGGTGTAGGGTTTCGAGAAGTGGATTCGGTGACTTCTAAAGTTACGTAGCTCATATATTTATACTAGTCTAGCCATCATTGAAAAATTAATGAGATACAGTTATATTAGGAAGTGATTACCCAAATTTGAAGATAATAAATTAGTTACCTTGATCAATTGGTAGCTTACTGATTAAATGAATCACAATATTTATTTTTCAAATCAGCTGAATAAATATTACTCTCTCCGTTCTCTTTTACTTGTCTTTCTAGCCTCATATTTTTATTTCTAAATATTTGTCTTTCGAGCATAATTAATTACAAATTTACATTTTCAATGCACTTTTTTATTAGTTTTTACTATGAATTTATCAATCAACCAATCATATAGTTTCAATTGATTGTCATTTTACATTTCTAATGTACTTTTTGGCTATCCTTAACTTTTTCTTAATCATTGTGCACATGGCTAGAACGACAAGTAAAAGAGAACGGAGAGAAACAGGAAAGTAAATAATATATCGAGTTTGTATCGACACTTTCATATCACTCATATATTTTGGGACGACGTAATTCATTTATATATTCATTTTCAATTATTGATTCTTCGTTCACATTTAATGATATTACCAATTTGCCATTCGAGTTGCAATATAGAACATAATACATTATTGACCAACTTACCGTAGCACGAGTGAAATAATACATACATGATCCAATGCCCAACAAAAAAATATATGGACACACTATACACATACCAAACCAGTGATTTACTATTTATTGTTCTGTCCCCCATTTATCTTCTTCACCTATTATACTACTACACTTCCAAATAAGAGAGACAGAATAATAATTTCCAATTACAAGAAATCACTATTCTGATCGGTCGATCATGCCTTAAATGTTGCAGGTATCAATAGTTGGGGGCATGGGGACACTAGCCCAAAGCAAACGACGACCATCCACAAACTAATAAAAGATAATGGCAGATGACAATAAGTGAATGAGCATTGGGCCGCTCAAAGACCAGAGGTACTATGAGTGCCAGATGAAGAGACTATGACCAACAATATTATAGTTCCGGTTTTGGCTTGCTCGAATTAGTTATTCAACTAACAAATTAATGACAGGTACGATCACCTACCTTTACCCGATCTCACGGGTGACCACGTCAACTGTGAATAATTATCATAACCTCGCTACAAAAGCGATGAAAGCAATAAGTGCCGCATAGTCATAATAGTATACGAGACTTTCCAGTCTAAGATCTCCTAATTCCAACCCATGTCTCACATCGCGACGTAAAAACACCTTTCGAAGTGTTAGCCAAAGCGTTACAAAACGTAGAAATACCGAGTCCCAAACCTCCAATCAAACATAAAAACCATCGAACTCGCACTATTAACATCATTTGTCATGAACTGGTTCAGAAGACGTAACAAATTGTCTCATCTATTATAGCTCGTCGCCATCGATCCACAGCCACTATTGAACCTTAGGATCAACCCCAACATCCTTCAAGGTCACAGCTCTAGCTTTCCCTTTATCGCTTCACAAAATTAACCAACAAAATTTCAGCAATTAACTTCTTCAATAAAAGGAGATGCAAAAATGAAGAGCTAAATCAATCACCTGGCAGCATAGGCATCGCCACGAATAGGGTCAGGCATGATCTCTTGGCGATCAAAATCTTGGACATGAGCAAACTGCCTAAACCAAGACTTGCTAAGAAACCGTTCGGAGTCCTTAGTGACGGTCTCCGGCTCCTCAACCTCCGGGATAGTTCCCCTCCTCGATTTCTTCACGGAGACGTTAGGCGCTCGGGCTGTCTGATGCGTTATAGTGTGTACCCCAAAACCTAGAGACAACATTACCATCCCAATTGCCACATATACCGGTAGATGGTTTATCTTCGTAAGCCTGTAGTAATATTATAGTATTACAATTTAAATTAAATGAGCATGCCATGTTATACCTTAGAAATTATATCTGACACAGTAATTAAACCAAAAACAAATATCCACAGTAACACTCCCTCGAATTCAATATAATTACTTTAGTAACAAATATTCCATATCAACATAATTAATAATTACAATTACTAGAAGGTTAGATTACACTGGCCTTCAAAATTGATCTTGATCAAAATAAATATAGTAAGAATTTAGTGTTCAAACGAATTTTTGGCATGCCAATTTTCTTTTATTAAGTAATAACATCCATGACTACTACCTAATATCAATATTATCTTTATCAACAGATAAGGCCTCTAATAGACCGTTAAGAGTAGAATATAACAGTAGGTGCTAGCGAATAGACAATTAGAATGAAATATTAGACACATACTATAATGTCCAACAAGTCCAACAAGGTTTGAACTTACGACTTCCAACAACTCACCTCCATGCGACCAGGCAATTGAGTCATCCGCTAAATTGGTTCAAGGTTGAAGCACTAATTCGTAACATATTAAAATACTTTTAAGGTTTAAGATGACACATCAATATAAGTTTGTTTAGTCCATAATAAAAATGAATCTTTTGATCGTAACTCCCAAAATTATAGGTCTTTGATTTTTACACTCCAAATTTCATAACCACACTCCACTTTATCACGTTTTAGAAGATTTTATAGAGTAAATTGAAGAGTAAAATAGAGAAAAATTAGTGTAATAATAAACTTTTGAAGTGAAAAAATCAAAACCCAAATTATATAGATAACCCATTGCTTCAGAATAGGAAGAGTATTTTGTTAAGAAATTAAAACTTCTACAGACCAAGGGAATAATTCATTGGGGGTGGGGGGGAGGGCAGCTCGGGGGAGGTGCAGGTGCGGGGGTGGGGGGGCTGGTTGCAGATCGGGGGGAGGTGCAGGTGCGGGGGTGGGGGGATGGTTGCAGGTGCGGGGGGGGCGGGGGTGGGGCTGGTTGCAGGTGCGGGGGTGGGGGGGGCTGGTTGCAGGGGTGGGGGTAGGGTGTGAGGAAGAGGGAGGGGTTAATTTGAAAATTATTGTTTTGTACCTTGCAAGTATATACTACTCCCTCCATCCCTAAAAGATTGTCACATTTTGACTTTTGTTGGTCAAATATTATAAAATTTGATCACGAGTTCCCATTAAACGATCCAAGATTGCCTTGGTTTCTTACATTTAATCCAAGATCGCCTTGTCCTAGGGGTTCTTTGATAAAATATAATATAGTCTTATGGGATCTTGTTAGATTCGTCTCAATATATATTTTTGAAATATCAATTTCTAATAATCTTTCCACATGTAAAATAAAAAATATTTACGTTTTAAATCGTATTTTGTTGACCATGAAAAGTCAAAATGTAACAATCTTTTAGGGACGGATGGAGTACTACACACAGAACACAATCATATGCCCAAATTTGAATGTTGATTGAAGTGACCTTTCTATGAATAAAGCTAATCTAACATCGAAACTAGATAAAAATTATAAGAATAATATAAGAGTAATATATAGTCATGTCAAAACTTGTTAGATACCTTTGAATATATATTTTCAAAATATCAACTTCTTATACTCCCTCCAATTCATTCAAAAAAAGTGATTTTTTAAATATTTGAAAAATATCAAAAGAGAACGTCTTTTAACATAAATCAAGCATAATACAACAATTTTCCCCTTAATACCCCTACAACCATAAAAAGACTCAAAATAAATAATAATAATTACATACTTAAGCGGATAGATGTAATATTAATGATTGCATTTACAGGATATAGATAAAAATTTTGAATGCATTGAATGTTTCTTAATTTGTGTAAAATCTCTAAAAAGACATTTTTTTATTGGAAGGAGTTATTTATAAGCACATAGAACCAGAGATATTTAGGTATTTACCCACATAGAACTAGAGATATTTAGGTATTTAGGTTCTTTGTCATGACTCGAGACCATGAAAAGTCAAATGGAATATTTTGATATGGACATGGACAAAACCACGATGAAAATAAATGGGGTCAACTTTGCATAAAAGTAATTAGGGGGCCAAAAATTTTAACAAAATAGTTAAGTATCAAATATTTTTGAAATTATGTTAAAATTAAACACAAACACATCCCCACGAGGGCTTTAGAAGAATGCTCCAACCAACCAGCTAAACTTTTACTTGATTTACTTACCCTTTTCATTTTTATATCACAAAAACTCAAAAATTAATGATACCGAAAAGCGAGGGGTACCCCACCTAGATCCGCCCCTAAATATGAAGGGAGATATTGATTTGTATGTCCTCCCTAGTTAATTTACCTGGGCTTTGTAGCATCAGGTTGAGGAATATGAGCATCGTTAGGCTTCATTTTTGGAATAGTTGATGTTGCATATCTACTTCTTGATGATGAGCTTTCTCTAAAACTCCTCATCATATTTCTCCAATGATTCTGATATTCACATACCTAACAAATAAGCATGTAACTAAATTAATTTGCACACAAACACATAATAAAAATGCTTTCTTAATTTGATTAAATTGATATTGAAATTTTATCAAATTATAACTTACCAATGATCTCAAAGCCATCAAGTATAAGATCAAGAGTTAGGTAATCAATATCCCTTTATGGAAATATTAGTTATCAATTAAGCTTTGCACTTAAAAGAGGGAAAACAAGAAAATGAATTGAGTTTATATAATTTTTATTTGGAATAAAATTAAAGAAATAGCATGCAGAGATACACGTGTCATTTGCCAAGGACACTAGTCGAGGAATTAGAGACCACACCTTGCAAGGCGACACCAATCGTAACAAATACTCCCTCCGTTCCTAGAAAATTGTCACATTTTAACTTTTAGTGGTCAACAAAACACAATTTAAAACGTAAATGTCTATTATTCTACATGCGAAAAAATTATAAAAAGTTAATATTTCAAAAATATATATTGAGACGAATCTAACAAGGTCGCACAAGACTGTTTGACTAACAAAAGTCAAAATGTGACAATCTTTTAGAAACGGAGGGAGTATTTTTTTTTATAGATAAATACAAAAATATGTAAATTATAGGCGAACGAGTAAACCGTCATTGTCATATTTCTACTAAAACATGAATAAGAACGAGTTAATCGAATAACCTAGTGAACAAGGCTCTCACTAGTCTTAAACTATAGGTCATTCTGACTAACATAACAAGATCAAACCAACGAGTCAACGAAAAACTAAATTCAGAAAACAAATGTTACAAGTATTTCCATCTTGGGAAGGTTGTGTATGGTTTTATCGAAGTGGCAAAATAGAGAAGGTACATGATCTATGTGAGTCACAGAATGAAATATGTTGAAAGCTATGGCAAGCTAGTTACAATGACCTCTTTCAACATAATTGTCCAGTGATGATCAAGATGAATGAGTAGGATATCGCCATTGAACGTCGGCCCATGTACTTTGCCCATCGGTGATCTCTTTGATCACTGATGCCACTTCATCCACATTGACGCGAATCTGTTGCTTGCTGTCGCGCTCACGCACAGTCACTGAAGATGTTGAATCAACTGTTATGGCAAAAGGCACACCCAGTTCATCGGTTCTTGCGTATTTCTTCCCTATTGTAGTACCTGCATGAGCATAATTGGATATGTAATAATCTTGCACCAACGAATTCTCGAGTATATCAGGTCTTCATCTGATTCTAATAAGGAAAGCCCTATATCATGTGTATTGTACCATCTAACTTTAAATTGCGGGGGGGGGGGGGGGGGGGGGGGGGGGGGGGGGGGGGGTTGGGGTAGGTAGGGATGTCGTCCAGAGAATGTCACCTGTTATATCAATCCTGTATGAGATGCCAGCAGCAGCCAATGACTTGGATATGCTTTTAGCAACATCCTCATACTCTTCAGTTTGAACCAGTGGAAAGACGGTGCACTTGATAGGTGCCACCAATGGAGGAAACCGGAAAACATTCAATTGCTCATCCCCATCTTTATTAGGTCTGGAGTAAAAAGTATGCTCGTATAGGCAATAAATAATCCTCCCAATACCAAAAGAAGGCTCAATTACAGATGGCGTAAAAACTCTCTGATGTTCCTTCTTTTTCTCCTTGGAAATTGATAGCATGTTCTTCTTTATGGTGACAACCTTGTCGAGGGTGCAGACCTGAAATTCAGCCTCTCCCTTGGTCTCCAGGGTTTCTTTCATCTCCATAGCTTCTTTTTCCCCCATAGCCTATACATACAATAACAAGTCAAATCATACATCATGTCATAAATAAACAGATCCCAACCATCTTGTACATATAACACGGAACAGTTGGCTAGAGGAGATAATAGCTATCCATCCAATGCATGTATAATCACCTTATGAAGAATTTATAGCCCTTTCCATGAAGAAATACCAATCCCATTACAACTATAATTAAATCGATTAGAACTACCTTAATAATTTCATAGACTTATTATACAACTACACCATCCTATAAAGAACAATCCTGCTTAAAAGTACAACGCATTTTCGCAGAAAGAGGGAGAAGAACATAGATTGTTATTCTGTACCAAAAATTAATAATAATAACAAATGATTTTGTAATATTTATATAGAATTGAGGATCTACCTCCAAAGCTTCAACAATCTTCTTCTGGGAACCCTTGAATGCCAGGCCTAGTTCCTTCTTCATCGGAGCTATGACAAGTTTCTGGATAAGATAAAAGAAAGATAGGTAAAAAAATGTCTAAGTTTATATAGAAACTCGAACTAAACTATAGAAAGGAGGAAACCTCGACTTCTCTGGGTTCTGCATATTTTTCATGCGCGACAAGGGGCACTCCACTTTTGTCCTGTGGATGAACATAGATATAATATTTTACTTTTCAAAGTTATTGTTCTAAACATAAAGAAACTCTACAAACTCTTCCATTCTAGTTTTCATTCAGCTAAGAGACAAAATAGATCTCACTGTGTGAGCATTCAAGTCATATGCAGATCTATCAGCAATGCCAACACACTCGATCCATCCATAAGAACACTCTATCTCAGCATCCCAACAATCAGCAGCATAGTGAGCCATTTCATTAGCAAGATGTTGACGAAATCTTAATTTTTCTTTGTCGATACCAAGAGAAGTTAAGAACAGATAAACTCTCCCAATGAAGTACCCAAGTGTTTCATTGTTGACAGTTCCCTGAGAAATGAATAACAAAAAGTTGCAATAAAAATTTACTTCAGTAAATAATGAGAGTAGATGTCATAGAACCCAAAACAAACCTCGGAAACTGCTTCACCGACAACCATTTTACTTTCTGATCTTCCAGACACCTGATCTTCCCTAGGGAACATCAGAATCTCTAGCTTTGCAACATCAGCAAATTTTGGATGAGATTTATCTTCAGGATCCACAAAATGCTCAATCTCAGCTAAAGTAAATTCACGGACTCTCAGGAGACCTTGGCGTGGAGAGATCTGCAGATTTAAGTACAATGATAAAACTGAATTATATCCATTGTTGGCCAGCAATTGACGTAGCATGAAATTTCATTATGTACAATGAGCAGGATATGAATGTCAAGACAAGGAAGAAGATAAATAGTGCCCGAGCATACATCAAATAACTCCAGTTACACCAAATGCATAAAGTAACCGATAAGAAGGTCTAGATTTGGTGTCATAAAAAATTACGATAAGATGAATGCCAGAGTTAAACCTATAGACTTCTTTTGTCTTTCTGTGGAACTAAATAGAGTAGGGTACTCCTTCCTATTGCCTATGGATTTTCCAGAAGCACAACTCAAAAAAGACAGGCAAGCAACTTTGTTTATCTTTCAAGATCCACTTCAGTTAAATATCTTTTCTGCTGCTTAAAGATGGTCAGTTTTCAGATGACTTGACAGATAAAAAGTTCCTTATCATGATGCAGTTCCATACCTCATTCCTAAAAGCCTGGCCAATTTGCGCAGCAGCAAATGGGAGCTTATTCCCATTGTAGTAGTACAAGTCCTTGAAATTCACAAAAATCCCTTGAGCTGTCTCAGGGCGCATGTAACTGCAGGATTACAAATTACTAATCTGCAATGGTTTCGAGTTTGAATGATTGGGTTGGCAAATTCTAGTAATTGAAGTGTAAGAGATCTTACCCAGGAGTCAAACCAGAAGGTCCAATTGAGGTTTGAAACATTAAATTAAATGGATATGGGGCCGAGAGAGCATTATTGGTATCTGGAGCAGTAATGCCATATTCCTTGATCTTAGCCCCTAACTGTTCAGCTGAAAGGTCATCCAGTACTGCAAGAACATGTCTATACTCCGCTGCCTTCTCTGCTGAAAGGTTAGGATCTTTCTCAACTTTATCTTTGCAGAAATCCTTGAGTAGATGATCAGCACGATAGCAGTTTCCAGTCTTTTCATCCTTCACCATAAGATCAGTGAATTTATCAACATGACCAGAAGCCTTCAGCACAACTTCCGGGGTAACGCATGGACAATCAACCTCCAACATGTTCTCTTCCAGAACAAAATGCTGAACATTATAACTAGTCCGTCAGCAGACAAAAAATATATGTATTCTCATGAAATGCACATAATCTGAAATTTACAACAGGCACCCAGAACTAGTGGTAATGAGTAGAAACTACCTAATCCCTGAATTTGAAAGTCAAATTTATAGCTCCTCTCAAATTTTAACACATTAAAATTTTAGAGTAAACTGATGGAGAACTTCAGTTATACACCCTCCCTTACAAAAAAAGCCTTCCCATTGTCAAAACTAACAAATTTTGTATCTTACTTGACACTCATACCTTGGGTTTGAATCAAAATTATCATAGTTTGCAAGGAAACTACCATCGTAATAGTACATTGTGTTAAGAAAAACAATACTCTGATATATTTTCACTAAGTTTTATACTACATACAAAAATATTTGAATGAAAAATGTATAAACCCAAAAATCAAAATTAACATAATTTACATCAATCGAATCAAAATCATCATGCTTTATATGAGACTACATAAAAATACTATCTTATCCACTAAATATTATACGACATTTAACAATTAGGCATCAAATTGTAATACCCCAACAATCAAAACTTCGAACTGGGAAAAAAAATGCGTGGTCTTAATCGATACATGTATAGTAAGTTCAAATCAAAGTATCCTGGTTCAAATCCAAACAATCATTAGAGGAAACTTACACTAAAAATACTATCTTTTTACTTTCACTAAATACTATACAATATACATAAAAGTATTTGACTCCATAGTAAGAAAATCATTTTGGGAAACAGAGTATATGAAAATTGGGGGGGGGGGACAAAACATGTACAGAAACACCTAAAATAGTTCAAAATGTACTCAACAACCAAAATTCAAAACTAGACAATCTTTTTGGGACATGTGGAGCATATGAAATTGAGGGGGCTTAGCTTAACTCAGAAAAGATTACAGAACATGAACAAAACACTTTTGAGTCCAAAATCTAAAAACCCAAGAACCAAAATTCAAAACTGGACAATCAATTTGAGACAAAACTAACATATTATCTAACCTGACACATGCAACTTCAATTCAAATCAAAATTATCATAGTTATAGTAAATTACATTAATATTACTATCCTTTTAAATATTTTCACTAAATATTAGTACAACAGATACAACAAAATTGACTCCAAAATCTCAAGACCCAATAAACCAAAACTCAAAACTGGACAATCAATTTGGGACAAAATAAAATATATTCCAACCTGACGCCAGAAGGCAAGGACATTTGATTTAACGGAGCACCCAGGTGGGCCGTAGTCATAAAGGCCAGCAACCCCACGGTAGATTTTGAAGGATGGGATGTAAAAGAGGCGGCGCTCGAGGGTATTCACGACGGCTTGCCGGAAAGCTTCACGGTTGCGTGCTTCTTCTGCGGCGGCCATTGCTTTGCGATGGGTTTCGGACAACTGAAAGTGTGGAAGATGATAAAAACCTTAAAATGGAGTGCTCAGATTTTTTTGATCCACTTGTAGAGAAAATTGCCAAAATGGTCCTTTATTGTGCAAGTTGCACTTTGGTCCCCGATTATATTGGGGCTGCGGAAATGGTCCCTGATATTGGTAAAAAAGTAGCATTTTGGTCCCTAACCGTTACTTTTAAACGGAAAAGAGTTAGTTTGGGGCAAAAATGTAAGATCAACACAGTTAAGCCCTAAAAATGCGATTATAACTAATAATGGGGCAAAAATATAAAGTTAACAACTAATTTATAATAATTGGTGGGAACAATTTTGGAGGGAATTGGGATGGGAGTAGACATAAATTACTTGTTAACTTTCTATTTTTGCCTCATAATTAATTAGTTATAATGGCATTTTTAGGGCTTAACTGTGTTGATCTTACATTTCTGCCACAACCTAACTCTTTTCCGTTTAAAAGTAACGGTTAGGGACCAAAACGCTACTTTTTTACCAATATCAGGGACCATTTCCGCAGCCCCAATATAATCGGGGACCAAAGTGCAACTTGTACATATTTTCTGGGACCATTTTGACAATTTTCTCTCCACTTGTACGCCTGTCATTAATAAATTGTTAGTGGGAAATGACCATTTGACCTCTCATTTTCTATTCTTTTATGATAGTCACATACATATATATATCATATATGGTCCATTTGGATTGGGTGAATCAGGGTAGGAGAATTTTAAAATTTTCCTAGGGAAGAAAATCAGGGGGAATAAGGGAGAATATATGTTATTGTTGTTTGGGTACCATGATTTTGAGCTAGGGAAATCAGGGAGAACAAAAACTGAAAAAAAGATATTTTGGTGATAAAAATAATTCAATTGACATAAATACCCTTATATTATTTTTTTAATGTCCTAAAACGATTTAGAAGTTTGGTGGAGAAATGTTACCCCAACACCTCTAATACATTCAATATGATCTGCTACATAATCTTGTTTGTGATAGATGATGACATAACAATTATGACATCAACAGGTCCCCAGTTTTGGGATTCTATACTCAGGCTTATTAGGCTCGGTTGTTACCTTGTAACATTGTATCTGAATATTCAATGCATTTTTTAACTGGTATTCAACCGACTTCTACATAACTGACGAGAAATCTGGCTCCAGAGCTTTAGCTTTAACAGACTTCTACATAACTGATGAGAAATATGGCTACAAATGTGACCAAGTAGTGTACTAGAAGTTCAATTTGTACCCAAAACAAAATGACTAGAGGTTCTACCAATTCGACCTTCTGGGAATCTCACATGTTAGTAAAAGAAAAGGAAGTTTTCATCTTCCATTTGTTTTGTGTAAAGATATCTGATCAAACCAAGAAGCACACTTCTTATTCGTGTTGATGTAGCAACTAAATTAACTTATTCGACCAAAGAGATTGAAGTTTCTTATTGCACTTACAAGTTTCTGCTGCTGCATAAGTTATTTCTTTGACAATATCTACTTAGATTTTTGTTGATGAACTGACAGGTAATCGTGGTGAAATTGTTCTCATGGCATATCTATGGTCTTCGGGGCTGCTACAGAGCATAACACATGTCCCAACCCACATTTTCAATACATACTAATCAAACACTTACTCAACAAAACATAAAGATCACCATCATAATTTCAGTTCCCATAAAAAATATGAAATCAAAGTGATAATACTGCAATAACAAAAATAATAGTCTGCAACAACGGAAACAATAGTTTAACATCTTGAAATAAGACTGCAAAGACATATAAGCGATTACCAAATTCAAACAACCTTAACTGAAACTACCATTGTAAGGAGAGGGCTCTGAAACACTAATAACTCGTGCTTGTACCATCATATCCAAAGTTCTGAATAGCGGCGCTTAGCGGCGCTATAGCGGAATAGCGTCGCGGAAAAGCACTTGGCCGCTATTTTGGTAGCGTAGCGGTAAATTCCGAAAAGCGGTGGTTTAGCGGCGTTTAGCGGCGTAGCGGGTGTTTAGCGAAAGCGGAGCTATTGCGGGAAAATCAGAATTTTTTTTTTTTTTTACTTTTTTGCCCCTAAGTCAAGAAAATAGGGTTTTAAGAGGCAAAAAACACACGTTTCTGTATCAGACTATCAGACTGCAACAACTCTTCTTAGTTGAATGTTCCTTATTTTGGATAATTTTCTACTATTACAATATCTATGTCATATAACTATTTACATATTATATTTTTAGAAACCGCGAAAAACTACCGCTACGCGAAACCGCGAAACCGCTATAGCTTTTTGACCCTTCACCGCTATTGACCGCGAAACGCTATTCACAACTTTGATCATATCCCATAACACATGTCCCCTTCCACCTATAGGAAGTGCAATTATAATATCATAATCGACACGGTTCCTACACATATGAATATATGCGGCGCTTCTGTATTTTTGTTCAAAGTCAATCTCCTCCAAGCACTTCAACACATCTTTGGGATCAACTAGCTTTTGTGTCTGTAGCAGCTTGTCAACACTTTTACTTAACATTTCATTGCATGATTCTATAATGGCGTCTATCTTTCGCTTCTTTTTATTTCCTTTTCCATTTTTTCCACCTTGTGTTGGTGTAGTTGTTTCAGTAGGTGAAACGACAAAATTTGTCTCTGGAAAAGGCGAAAAGGTTTCACTCGTTCCAAAATCATCAAATCCTTCTAGCTCAGCTTCATTTTGGGCCACCATTTGATCAATATCTTTAATAAGCGATCCTTGCTTAGGCATGATAGACTTCCTCCTAGCCCTAATTTCAGCAGCAGTCACAGCGTTATCTCCCGTTGCCCTATCTTTTCCAAATAATTCTTCTAACTTGTCATACATCGGTATTGGCTTGTTCTTCCACTTTGCAGCATCTGGATTAACCTGTGTAAAAAGTACCAGTAGTTTATTGGTGAATGATGTCCAAGTGCCTCTTGATAAGTAACTGTAGTTTTGAAGCATTTATGTGTCTGTAGTAGCTTATACTGGTAACCACTATAACACAAAAAAACTATGAATGCGAACCATCCACACCCAATCAGACTAATCCTGTCTCTGCCGTATTAAGCTAATTGGATGTGATAATTGGATTTCTTTATTTTATTTGTGGCTGCTTATATTTCCACTGCTAATTGTGAGGTCTATATATATATACAAAAGTTTACATGTGCAGTGATTGCTAATTCCAGTGTAGCATCACAACAAATAATATAGCATCAGTAGCCACTCAAACTAACATATGTATGCATTAAATATTGTTGGAGAGAACTCTAAACTAGAATTTTTTTCAAAATTTACATGTGCAGTGATTGCTAATTCCCGTTGCCCTATCTTTTCCAAATAATTCTTCTAATTTCATTGACTAATATTCTACTACTATTGAAAAGAATTTCTAAGTTTATTTTAATAATTAAATATTGTTGGAGAGAACTCTAAACTAGAATTTTTTTAAACAACAATTTGGGGGCAACCCGGCACCCTCTCATCGCTCGACTCAAAGTCATTGTTGTAATTATGATTATTGTTATTATATTACTAATTTTGTTATTTAATATTGTTAACATTATTTTGTTTAATAGTAACATTAGTATAAAGAAGATTATTAAGTTATGATTATTTATTGTATTATTATTATATTAATAATGGTAGTAGTGTAATAATGTAAATAATATAAGTAATAGTATATGAGAGAGTAATAGGAATAATGCTGTTAGTTGTCCGTTTATGAGATTAACAACGAGCAATGTGTCCGTTTATGAGATTACCAATGACCAATGTGCTCGTTTATAGCGCTATCAACGAGCGGCAAGCTCGTTTGTTTCAACGAATTTTGTATATGTTTATAGCCTTAGCAACGAGTGAAAAACTCGTTTATAGCCTTATCAACGAGTGCAAAACTCGTTAGGGGTAATTTAGGAAGTTCACAACTTCATTTTGGACAAGACTCCCAAACAATACCGTCCTTCGACCTTAGGCCCGCCTACCGAATTAGGTTTTCGAGCCCGTCTTTAGACGGGCTTACCCACTAGTTGATTATTAAATATCCATATTCAAAAAACTCTCAACCTGTCTCTATATTTATCTATTATGTGCTAATATGAAATAAAACTAGGGTTTAATAGAATTGTCAAAATTGCATTTGATTTCTTCTAATTGAGGTATGTTGGTTTATATGAATTCATGCCATTTTTTGTTGTCAAAATTGGATCTTCGTGGTTTATTTTTTATGCCCAGTAGATAAAAGCTAGTCTTGATAAAATTTGGTGAATAAAAATATGGTTTTGAGTGAGTTTAGTAAATAAAAATATGGTCTTGATTGAATATAGTAAATAAAATTATGTTCTTGATGAAATTTAGTAAATAAAGAATATGGTGTTGATGAAATGTTGGGCTTCTATGGATTGTGTTGTTTGACACTGCTTACTGGCTTCTACTGAGAATAGTAGTTGATAGACTATTTATGAAACTGAATGTATTTGGAACTATCTTGTAGTCAAATACCAGAAGATAAATTAGGTTGTTGGGAACTGTATGAATTTGGAGTTATTGTGTATTGCAATACCGGATTTACTCTGGAGTGTTCCGAGATTACAAGATTGAATCTTCCTTAAGATTGTATGCCACTTCAAATTTACTACCTCGAGAGCCAACACTTTCTCAAATTTATTTTCCTTAAGCCATTTTTTGTCATTTGGGCCAAGAAGAATGCCCATTGGCTATACTTTGGTGTTTCCTAGTGGAAAATTTCTCAAATTTTGTGTTATGTTGCTAGATGGTACTTATGATTCTGGCTGGGTTCAATTTTGATTACTCTGTTAATCCAGAAGTCTATTAGAGCTCATTGATTGTGTTTTTTATTGCAGGGATTTTGAAGACAGGCATGGCTGGAGCTTTAGTACAACCAATTAAATTCCCTCTCTGAATTCTCACACACACTTCACATACTCATTCACTATAAATCCACCATCACATTTTTCAATATTTCATCCACTAACGTACACGCTTCTCAATTTCACCTCAAAATGGCGCATGTTAGCCCCCTCCCCCTCCCTCTCGACGCTGATGGTGTTTGTATGGTATGCAAAACGACGCCGTCTGAAGACTCCACGCTCACGTGCGTCACGTGCGCGACTCCCTGGCACGTGACATGCCTTAAATCAGTCCCTGAAACCCTAGCGTTCGCCTTGAAGTTCGAGTGCCCTGACTGCTCCGGCGAAGGCGGCGGCGATGGAGGTGATGGTGGTGCTCCGGTGGAGGGAGGTGAGCTGGTGGTTAGGATAAATAATTTATCATAAATTACCTAACACTTGCATAATTAATCTCGAAGTCGATTTAATTGACGTTTTTTCGTTTTTATGTATTAAAATTGGAACTTTTTAGGTATTACTCTCTCCGTCCCTAAACTAAAAGATTGACACATTTTGACTTTTGTGGTTAACAAAACACAATTTAAAACATAAATATCTCTTATTGAACATCTCAAAAAATTATAAAAAGTTGATACTTCAAAAATATATATTGAGGCGAATCTAACAAGATCTTACGTGACTATATTATTCCTTATCGTTTAATTAGAATTCTTGATTAAATTTTTTTAAAGTTTGATCACCAAAAGTCAAAATGTATCAATGTTGTAGGGACGGAGGGAGTATTATAATGCACATACCAGTAATATTTATATAACTACTTTCTCATTTGAAAATGTTCTTATAAGATCAAGTTCTTGAGTATATAAATGCAGCTGCCGTGGTGGTGGGTGGGGCTGGAGGTGAGCTGGTGAAGAGGGTGAGGGAGATTGAGGCGGATGAGGGGTTAAGTGAGGCGGAGAAGGCGAAGAGGAGGCAGGAGTTGTTGAGTGGGAAAGGGAAAACAAAAATGGAAGAAGAAGATGAAGACGAAGAAGGGAGGGAGGAGTATGATGTCTTGAAGGTTCTTCATGAGAGTTTCAAATGTTGTTTCTGTATGCAGCTTCCTGAGAGGCCTGTCACGGTATATTATACTCTGTCATTTTCATTGTGATTTGATAATTTTGGATTTCAATGGTTGACTTCTAATTTTGAACTCAAATGTTGTATTTTTGTACTTGTTGTATAATATTTTGATGAAAATTATACGAAAAAATTGTATCTTCACTGCAATTTAAGGTTTGTCATGAGAACTCCAAATGTTTTTCTTAAGTAGGCATCTTCCAAGAGGCCATTCATTTTTAAATTTTGATGGTTTGGTGTTTTGCTTTTTTGGAATTAAATGTGTTGGTATAAAATTTGGTGAAATACACATGAAACGAGAGTACTTTTATTGTCCTTCACTATTAATGAGATAATTTCAAGTCAAGTTTTCACATTTCATTGTCTTGTATAGTTTGAGTCTTGATGGTTAACCTTTGAAGTCAAATATATGTTGTATAATATTTGGTGAAACTTATTTGAAAGATAGTAATTTTATGTAATGTACACTAGGAGACATTAAGAGTAATCCCCTTACTTGTTTTCTCTTTTGTTTACTCTTGTTCTTGATCCGTCAAGTAGAGTGAAGAGAGGCATGGGTCACGAACCTCACCTCGCATTTGAAGGTCTTCTTAATTTTGACTATTGAAAAGCAAAATCAACAAACTTTTTGGGGTTAAATGAGTAATATTTGCATATATGTATACATGCAAACATCATTTTGTGTGTTATGAGCATATTATGACTGAACTCATGAGTTGGATACTATTATGTACTGTAAAGTTTATTTAATAAAAGAGTAATGAAATGGATGCCTGCTTTCATTTAAGCTCTTCTAGTTGCCAACTTTAAGGTTGTATTAATGTGTGTTTAAGTAAAAAATTTACACATGTTGATTGTGTAACTCCAATCAATTTTTAAGGAAACATAAGATTTTGAACTTTTTAGAGTTTCTGTAATTATACTATTCCATATAAGATCATGTCATTTATAACAAATTTTGAGAAAAATATGCTGCCTCGAGCATTCTAAGTTGTCCCCTTTTCATATTTTGAACTCAAACATGTGTGATTTGTTATATAATATTGGGTGAAAACGTATCATAAGATAGAATTTAAACTTACTTTACAATTAGCACAACAATTTTAATTCTCTAAATGTCATATAGTTTGATCGTTAAATTATGCTCATATTACAGCTCATGTTCATATAATAGTATGATGTAGTCCATTCTTGTACGTTGATCGATATTATGTCTGGCACTCTAATTTGTAAATATTTGTCATTTACTACTTTTGCATATATGCTTAATATAAAATATTACAGCTCATGTTCATATCTTTTTGTTATCTCTATGTTCTTTAGACACCTTGTGGCCATAATTTTTGCTTAAAGTGCTTTGAGAAGTGGATACGCCAAGGGAAGAATAGTTGTGCGAAATGCAGAAGTCATATACCCCCAGCAATGGCGACACGACCACGGATAAACCTCGCACTTGTGGACTCTATTCGCCTGGCCAAGATGTCTAGGTCAATTACCTCTGGCAGCTGCCAAACAGCCTTCTTTCTGACTCAAAACCTAAACCAAGACCGTCCTGATACAGCATTCACTACTGAACGAGCAAAGTTACCTGGGAAAGCAAATGCTAAGTGTGGGAGGATCTTTGTGACTGTCCCTGATGATCATTTTGGCCCGATCCCAGCAGAGAATGATCCTGAGAGGATGCAGGGTGTATTAGTTGGGGAGAGCTGGCCAGATCGTTTGACCTGCGCTCAGTGGGGAGTCCACCGTCCACCTGTTGCTGGAATTGCTGGCCAATCGGAATATGGCGCTCAATCTATAGCCTTATCGGGAGGTTATGAGGATGATCAGGACCATGGGGAATGGTTTCTGTACACAGGAAGGTATATCTTACATGCAATATCAGAATATATTTTTCTTCTCAAAATATTTGTCTTTCATCCTGCTTGTTGCGTTTATTATCTCATTAGAATTTTTGATACAAAATGAGTATCAACGTGTGTGCTACTAAATTTATGTGTTGTTGACGAAAATGATTTATTTGCCTGATGTGCTATATAGTAAATATTTGAAGTAGTTTCAATTAATGGATTTGTATTTGCCCAATAATTGAGTCAAAACAACTCATCATGCTACATCTTCCCCTTTGCAATGAGATTTTCCTCTTTCCATTAAATTATTCTCAATCGTACTTTCACAAGAGATTAATGTCCTATTATTTACCTTAAAGGTTTATTTATTTGAGCCCTTTTACACCTTCCTTTATTTGAACCTTGCTTTAAGATGTGCACTGCTCTGTCCTTCCACATAGATTATCAAGTTTCAATGCATTTAATGTTTGAAGCTGATAGTACTTTTGGGATGGAGGAGTAATAATGTACAGAGTATTCTACAAGAACACGGTTGTTCCTGTCTTAACTCTGTTGTTTTGTTGTTATCCTACTTATATCCCATGCAGTGGGGGTAGAGATTTACAGGGAAATAAGAGAACAAATAAGGAACAATCCAAAGATCAGGAATTCACTTTGGCAAATCAGGCATTGCGTGTCAGCTGTATGAAAGGGTATCCTATTCGTGTGCTTAGGTAATTCAATTTTATCTTTAATTATATGAAAACTGTAAATGTTCTATTATCTACCAGGTCATTCATTTGGTTTAACTTAATCAGTTAGCCTCTTAGTTTAACATTCTTGCTTATGTCTTGATTGAAGATCGTGCAAGGAGAAACGCTCGGTGTATGCCCCACTAGAGGGCAACCGTTATGATGGGGTCTACAGAATAGAGAAATGCTGGAGGAAAGCAGGAATTCAGGTGAGAATCTCCTGAGTTCTGATGTCAATTTCCCTTTCATCTTTGAACTTTTAATGTATATTTTTAAATAATCATTCCCAAGGTCAGTCAGTAACCTGTTGGGCTCTCATGTAGATGTCTAGTACTGCAACTACATCAGGTCCTCATTTGTTGTCGGTTTATCACTGTTGTTGGTACCATCGTCTTTTGATCCAACTATGCTCATTTGAGTGTTTAGGTGGGGGAGATTGTAATACCCGGCCCAGAGTGGGTGATGTGATATGTTTGATATGATTTGATAAGTACTACTCATACCATCAAGATGCATCTTCTTTTCGGTAGCCCAACTCAGAAGAACTCCAAGGTTAAGCGTGCTTGACCTGGGGTAATTCTAAGATGGGTGACCCACTGGGAAGTGTCCCGGGAAGCACGTGAGTGAGGACAAAACGTGCTGGAAAGATTCGTGGTCATTTGTGAGGCCAGTCCATCAAATCAAATAACGTTCCGACCCGGTTCCGGGGGGGCGGGGCGTTACATTAACATCGTGCAACCCCTTTTTGGTGCTAACCAGTGATTGTTTACTAGGATCAGGAGTACTGCGTTTCACATTGGAAAATTTTATTTCTGTCTTTTGTGTTTATGACATGTTTAACATTGTATTTGTACACTCTTTTATTTAAGAAAGGTGTAAGACCAAAAGTGCTCTAGATATGCATACACCTCACACATATGAGCGATTATTCTATCGATATTTCTTTTAGTAGCTTTCTTTTTTGTGTGGTAGGGTTTCAAGGTTTGCAGATATTTATTCATAAGATGCGACAATGCACCTGCACCATGGACAAGGTCTGTATTTTTGTAAATATTTTTTACTTGTAAATATTATACCGTTTAGTGACCTATGACATTTTATGCAGTGATGAAAATGGGGACCGACCTAGACCCCTTCCGGAAATTCCAGAGCTTGAAGATGCAGAAAATTTATGCCAAAGAGAGGAAAGCCCGTCTTGGGATTTTGATGTATGTGGAAGGCTGCCTTTTCATTTTCTTCTGCTGAGCACCTATGGTTATAATATTCTGCCTTGTGCCAGTCAAACTCTAGCGTTTCTTGAGAAATTGGACATTGCTTGGTTAAGAAACCCAACTGATTCTTGAAGTGTAAGGCATAAGTTATAAGTATTAAGATAAATTATCTCTCATAGCCCATAACTTTCAAATTTTGCTAGCATTTTCTTCAAGCAAGCTTTCTTTTTTAGTAACACTTACAACTTGTGATTTTAAGGGTTTAATTGACCTACTCTTTTTGGAAATGACGTTTATTTTATTGTAGGAGGAAGAAGCTATTTGGAAATGGAAAAAGGCACCCCCACGCAGCAAGAAAAAAGTTGTCCAAGTTAATCCTGAGGATTTACAGAGGACAAGGGTGACTATAAAGAAAGTGCAGTATGTCTCAGCGAAGGAGAAACTTCTGAATGGTCTGTCTGAATCTATATACTTTCAGAGAACTAACAGAAAGATATAAATGCACAGTTCGGTTATATTTTCTTTCATTAAGATGATCTGTCCATCGTTTTGTTTTATTACCCCCCTCATCAGCTTTTAGAAACATTGACATGATGATTTTTGGCAATAACTTGTTAATGCAAAAAGATCATATTATTCAATTTTGCTCCTTGTTTGTCTGGTCAGATTGTTTGCTGATAAGTTGTCATAGACTTGTTCTAACTGGTAGGTGAGCAATGAGAAGATGGATATGCTGAGCTATTAGATAAACATTCCTGAAATCTGTCTTCTGTATTTTACATCGATCAACAATTCTACTTGCAGGATTCACCTGCCTTCTTTGTCGTGAAGTGCTCACTCTACCACTGACAACACCCTGTGCTCATAACTTTTGCAAATGCTGTTTGGAGAAGGCATTTGAGGGCCAATCATCAACAAAAGAGAGGACATGCCACAATGGACGTAGACTTAGGGCGCAGAAGATTGTACTAAAATGTCCCACATGTGAATATGATATATCCGAATTCCTTCAGAATCCTCAGGTGAGGGCTTATTCTAGAAATCTTAGTTTTATGTTCCATGAATGTAATTTGTCGGGTTTCTCTTGTTGGCAAGTAGATTTATTTCACAAACACTAGAGTGATTGGTTTTTTATGGTGTAGGTTAACAGAGAGATTATGGGTGTCATAGAGAAACTGCGAGAATCCATAGCGAAAGACAAAATGGAGAGAGCTGCTGAAGAGGCAATGCTAACTAGTGAAAATAATCCTGAAAGCTCCAAGTCAGACGTGAATATTCCAAAGGAGAGTACAAATCTGGTGGGATGCAAGAGGAAAGAGATCGATGAGAGTCTAAGTGTACAGGAAAGCAAGAAGAGGAAAAATGTTGAGGATAGTGGTTCTTCTAAAGATGGTGGAACGTCTAAAATTGTACAGGAAAACGTCGCAGATGGTAATAACTCACCATCGAGTCCTCTACAGATGGAGCCTGAGAATGGTTCACTTCCACTTGCCAATTAGAATATGGTGTTACTGTTTTAACCAGATACAATTTTATGTTCTGAAGATTCTATCTTTGACCCCCTTTCTCTTTTTCTGATTGGTCTGTATAATTTTCTCTGCTTTGAAGTTTCTGCAGAATTAGCAGAATTTTGGTTGTACGAACTTCAAAGTTAATGCCATGATCAACACGACGCAAATTTATTACGAACCTGGTGAAGAGATTTACCCTTATTCTTCCTCAAATACTTCACCCTCACATGGGTAATGCTAAGTTAATTAATTAATATTTTATTAATTAATTCGTAAGCTTTTACTCACAAAGGGCGTCTATTTTATTAACTTGATTATCTTTACGGGTCATTAATATATGGGTATTTTATGTTTTGGTATGAGCACATTTTGATCTAAGTGAACGTGAAATGCCTGACAACATCTACTAGTATTTTATTGCTGTATTTAGTTATCCGCTTTGACCAAGGAAATACACAAAGCTTACACGCTTTACTTCTCCAACTACAAAGCATCACTAGAATAAAATATTGCATGTTAATCAAATAAAGAATTCAAATAGTCAGACATATTCTAATTTTACAAATACTTGAAAAAAATAACAAAAAGCCTTAACTCATACTTCTTCCAGTTTTTATTTGTCGTTTTAACAATTTCACGTAGATTAAAAAATAAAAAGTAGTCAAAAAATATATTGAACAAATAAAACAACAATTAATTGAAACTATATAATTGATTGGTTGATAAATTAAATTTAAAAAGTTGTCAAAAAACACATTCAATATATAAAAATATAATTGATTACGTAGAATGACAAATATTTTAAAACAAAAACTTTAATTTGAAAACAACAACTTAAAAAATACGAATTGAGTATACTTTAATATTAACTTTACAATTTCAACTTGAATAAAAGTTATATCTACAAATTAAAATTACATATTTATTAATCAATATGCTTTGATGTATACTAAAGGAGAATGCGCGTGCATCACACGCGCTTTGTCTAACGCGCGTGTGATTCACGCGCTTCGTCTACGAATTTCAGGCGCGTGACATGCATCGATGAATTGTACCATGCGCTTCGGAAGTTGTACATCTATCTATCTGCTTCATGAGTTGTACCATTTGCATTAATATTAGTACATTTTTATCATATTTCATTTCTTTTAGAACATGATCCATCAGACCTCTATCACCTATATGAAAGAACTTTTTTTTAATTATATTGTTTATCTGCAAGACTGCAACACAGAAATTTGGATGAGAGGTGAGAAGATTACCTAAAAACTCAAATGTTTTATGATTATGAAGAATTTTTAAATTGCATATATGTGGAGTAGGGTTATCTTGAACATGCTGGAAAAGTGTTTGATGAAATGTCTAAGCGAATTATTGTCCAATCTTTGATAGTACATATCAGTTGTTAGTATATGTGTGACTGCAGTGATACACATTCGGTGAAAATTGAATCTCTATAAAATGATTTGGACGTCATATATTTTCATTATTCATAACTTATATTTGGTTTTAATCTTTTATTAGTTTGATGATAATTGTGATGAGGACCCAGAAGAGACTAGGACACATGAGGAAATGAAAAATTGTTCAGATATTTGGCTAAGTGAACTCAAGGAAGTAATTTATGTCAGTTTTGTGGGAAGAAGCTGGAATTGGAGTTGAAAGTATTCGACAAAAACGAAAGAAAACATAACATTATGCACCAACACCAAAATGTGGTCATCCAAATTACAACATACAGAGGTAAGTAGAAAATATTACAATAGCTAATATGCACCCTTCAAATGTTGCCTCACTATTTCTTCGATATCTTGTTTAACTTGGTGGTTCAATATTCTGAACACAATCTCTGCATAGATGAAAATTACAAATCTCACATTCAAAATAAAAATATGTTTCTGGTTTTTGACAATCGTTACAGGGGGATCTTACTGAAGCTTCAAAAACATATCTGAGAGGGTGCGGATGAGAACTGATTTGGAGTTTCTGTCCAAACTTTATATCATAGCTAGGAAACCAGAGTTTGATGCAATGCACATGGAAGGAGAGGTCAGATTCCTCACAGTGATATAACCAATAGTTGGGATTCATTTTCTCCTCGCATTCAGCACAATCGAGCGGTCTTGGTTATCTTTATAATTGTTGATGTTAATGTTTTTTCAGGATGAACGATCGAAGACGAAGAACGAAGAACGAAGATGGAAGATGAAAAACGAAGGTGTAAATTGTATTTGTGTGTAAATTGTATCACATTTTTTTATATAAATTGTATTTGTAATTTATTTGTATTGAAAATAATTTTTGTTTTATTGTTTGATTTAGCACTTATGGAGTCTTTTAAGGAATTATTCAGCTACTTGAGTGAACAATTGAAGCTTGCAAATGGTAAACCACATTTTGATTATGTGGTGTTTGTTCTATGGTTCGTTTGGAGACATTGCAACACCAAGATCTTTGAGTAGGATGAACTTAATGACACACTTTTATTGTAGAAAGGTTTCCAACTTGCACAAGACTATCATCACTCCAACAGATTTGGAAGAATTGGTCGATTGGTTGCAAGAGTTGCTATGCAGAGGGATGATGTTGAGCTTGTTGCTGTCAACAATCCATTCATCACCACTGATGACATGGTAATCTTCTATTTAGCTATATTGATCTTGGTAGTTTCTAAATCACTACATACTTTAACACTAACATGCTCCCATTACTTCGAAGAGGCTCCCGTCTAGATGAGCCTTGCAAGCCTTAACAGAAGACCAATACAGCAGAACGAGAGATTCACCGAAGCCAGAAAGAGCAAACCATTTACCATAAAGAGAAGATCGATATCGCACAGAAGGCCGGGCCTATGGATTACTCTTTTTGAGGATTGTCATACTTAGTTATTGATTGTAGTACAAACCTCTATTGTATCGATTGATCATTTTATATGATTTGTTATCGTATTAAAAATATAATTTTAGATGACATCTACGTGCTCACTTTTAAATTGCCAGTTAGACCCGAGCATTTTAAAATTCTAACGTCGGCCCGGCCATTGCCGGGCCCTTTTAACTAGTTTGAATATTAAAGATGAATTAACATAAACAATTTCCCTTGTCTGAATGGATAACAATAATTTACAAGCAACAGTATAGATTATTACATATCCATATTCTATAAACTAAAAAATACAGTAACATATTAATTGTCCACATTTCTATTTTCTCTTACAATTTCACCCTTCACCATTTTGGTTTCTCTCCACCTAAAGATCTCAACGTTATTAGGTGAAGCTTCTAAAAACTCTCAACCTGTCTCTATATTTGTCTATTATGTGCTAATATGAAATAAAACTAGGGTTTAATAGAATTGTTAAAATTGCATTTGATTTCTTCTAATTGAGGTATGTTGGTTTATATGAATTCATCAAATATGTCATTTTTTGTTGTCAAAATTGGATCTTCGTGGTTTAGTTTTTATGCCCAGTAGATAAAAGCTAGTCTTGATAAAATTTGGTGAATAAAAATATGGGTTTGATTGAGTTTAGTAAATAAAAATACGGTCTTGATTGAATTTAGTAAATAAAATTATGTTCTTGATGAAATTTAGTAAATAAAGAATATGGTGTTGATGAAATGTTGGGCTTCTATGGATTGTGTTGTTTGACACTGATTACTGGCTTCTACTGAGAGTAGTATTTGTCTATTTGATAGACTATTTATGACATAAAAATTTGAAGTTTATGTAATAAAAGTGAAATGTTTCTAATAAAAATTAAGTCTGTATAGTGTATTGATTGATTTGGTTGCCAATAGTTGATTACTGGATTAGATATGCAGCCTTTTTACTTTACTTCATTGGTTACCTGCATCCGTTGAAAATTGTCTAGGGAATTTTTGATGGTTGACTTTTTGGAAGCGCGTAATTATTTTGTATACATGTTGTAAAATATTTTTGAAAAATATATCGAATCGTAACATGTTTTCTGTTCTTTGCTATTAACATGATAACTTGACTAAAAAGTCGGGTGCGATTGAGGCTACAAAATTTGTTAATCACCATTGAAATCAAAATAAATGATCTTTACGGGATGGTGGGTGTACTGGTGATGGTTTCGCCTGTCATGTTTGACTGTGGGTATTATGATATTACGCTTATAGTGAGCTTGCCATTGATTTCATGAGAAGGGGGTGTCGAAGGATATATTTATGTTCTTTACTTCTGGAAATGGTGACTCTTGTATGAATCACTATTCCTTTTCTGATCCAGTTATTGAAAGATTGGGGGTAACGTGAAACTTTGAATTATGAATAAGAACTTAAAGTTGATGAGAAATACTTCTCTTCTAAAGTTGACCTTTTATAGAGGTGAATGTTTTAGGGGAAGGTTAAATAGCCATGTTTCAATTTCACATGTAACCCTCAATATCTTATGTAATTGCAGAACTTAGCTTGTTAGAAACTGAAGTATTTGGAACTATCTTGTAGTCAAATACCAGAAGATAAATTAGGTTGTTGGGAACTGTATGAATTTGGAGTTATTGTGTATTGCAATACCGGATTTACTCTGGAGTGTTCCGAGATTACAAGATTGAATTTTACTTAAGATTGTATGCCACTTCAAATTTACTACCTCGAGAGCCAACACTTTCTCAAATTTATTTTCCTTAAGCCATTTTTTGTCGTTTGGGCCAAGAAGAATGTCGGTTTTTTTGTCCCTGTTTCCCATTGGCTATACTTTGGTGTTTCCTAGTGGAAAATTTCTCAAATTTTGTGTTATGTTGCTAGATGGTACTAAACACTGAGCTTATTCGGACTTCCTACCTATGATTCTGGCTGGGTTCAATTTTGATTACTCTGTTAATCCAGAAGTCTATTAGAGCTCATTGATTGTGTTTTTTATTGCAGGGATTTTGAAGACAGGCATGGCTGGAGCTTTAGTACAACCAATTAAATTCTCTTCTTCAGTATCTATTCAAACAAATGGGGAATCAAAGGGGCTTGCAAAGTCAAAAAGATCAGCTCGAATGTTATGTAGTTTGCAAACTCCTTCACTAAGGTTGAGGGATTTTTCTGGATTAAGAGGATCCAATGCTTTAGATGCCGCTGTTAAATCTGGTCAGACTCTTCACTCAAAAGTGGCTGCTGTGATCTCCGTTAGGCGGAGAAGAGGAAACAGAGTAGCACCTAAAGCTATGTTTGAGCGTTTCACTGAGAAAGCAATAAAAGTCATAATGCTTGCTCAGGAGGAGGCAAGACGACTCGGTCACAACTTTGTGGGCACGGAACAGGTTTTGCTAGGTCTTATAGGTGAGGGGACTGGCATTGCTGCAAAGGTTCTCAAGTCTATGGGGATAAATTTGAAAGATGCTCGTGTTGAGGTTGAGAAAATAATTGGCAGGGGAAGTGGTTTTGTTGCCGTCGAGATACCCTTTACACCTCGCGCAAAGCGTGTACTAGAACTCTCTCTAGAGGAAGCTAAACAACTTGGTATGCTATTAATATTGCTACGAGTCTTTTGACCATTTTACTGCAAGGATTACTTATTGTGGATTAGAAAGTCTGATCTCTTCAATGTCATGGATAAATTAGTAACATACTGCCGTAACATTTCTTTACTATAAGAAAAACTGTCATAGTTCATAGTTATATTAATCTCAATCACTTCATGTTCATCACCAAGGATAATTAGTAGAGTTCAATTGATACTAAATTACAGCTATTTGATTCTGCTTTTATTATCATATCTGGCTACAAGACAAAAGCCATTATTTATACTAGTCGTTGCCCAATTCATCCAGGACACAACTATATTGGTTCTGAACACTTGCTACTGGGATTGCTTCGGGAGGGTGAAGGTGTGGCCGCGCGTGTTCTTGAAAATTTAGGTGCTGACCCTACCAACATCCGCACACAGGTAAGACTCTTCTTTTTTTCTTTCTTCTATTTATTCGTGTACTTAATTGTCCAATTTCATCGACCGAATCTATGTTGTTTATTGTCTGAACAGGTTATCAGAATGGTGGGTGAAAGTGCGGAAGCTGTTGGAGCTGGTGTAGGAGGTGGGTCTTCTGGTAACAAGATGCCTACCCTGGAAGAATATGGAACTAATTTGACCAAGTTGGCTGAAGAGGTAGCTTGCTTAAGTTGTTAAGTTTGAATAGCTGCATCTTAGATGGAAATTGCCTCCTTACCTTCTCTCTTGAATTTCAGGGTAAATTGGATCCTGTCGTTGGAAGGCAGCCACAGATTGAGCGAGTAACACAAATTTTAGGTAGGCGGACAAAGAATAACCCATGCCTTATTGGAGAGCCTGGTGTTGGTAAAACTGCCATTGCTGAGGGTCTTGCTCAGCGTATTGCAACAGGGGATGTTCCTGAAACAATCGAGGGAAAAAAGGTATGGATCATTTATTCTATTTTCGAATAATAGTCCAGAGAATTTTATTAGCTTGTTGTAACATGTTTTGAATTAATAAGTTAGCCATCAAATGATAAGTATTTGGCATTTAATCATGCATATTTCATTGTTCTGGTAATTTAAACATTTGGCTTCCCTTGCTGCTAATATTCTTGTTACATGGTTTTATATTTATAGTGTGGCTTTTCGGTTATATATATATATATATATATAGGGTTTTTCTAAAATGTGCCCTTAGGGCACAGGTTAAGAAACTAATAAGGGAACATAATTGCCATTTAATTGTATTTGAAATTTGAATGTTACCTTATATACTTATGAATGCTACCTTATATGCTTATGAATGTTAAATTGTATTATTATATTAAGTGCTTAACATGTGCCCTTAGGGCACATTTTAGAAAGACCGATATATATATATATATATATATATATATATATATATATATATATATATATCAGTTTCCACTAAAAAATGAGAAATGGATTGGAATTAGTAATATGACATGCTTGAGTTCAGCTGAGTGAAATAAGCATGTTTGTAATAGTGTTCTTTCTATCCTTTTTCTCAAATTTCATGTATCCAAAGGCATCATAATGCATTGGATTGACCCTTAGATATTTAGTATCACATTGATTTGATTCCTGCAACTTTTGTATGTGGTTGATTATATCTTCATTTGTATGTAGTAGTTCCTAACATTCTCCTTATGGGTTCTGCTGTGATTCATAGGTTATAACCCTAGACATGGGTCTCCTTGTAGCTGGGACAAAGTACCGAGGAGAGTTTGAAGAAAGACTCAAGAAGCTGATGGAGGAGATCAAGCAAAGTGATGATATTATACTTTTCATAGATGAAGTTCATACATTGATTGGAGCGGGAGCCGCAGAAGGTGCAATTGATGCTGCTAACATTTTGAAACCTGCCTTAGCTCGAGGTGAACTCCAGGTTCGTAAGTCTCATGGGTAGCTGATCCATTTTCTTCATTCCCATTGCTAAAAACAATAAATTGATGAAGATGAGGTCCTATGTTATGGTTATAGTCCCGAAACTTGCTTTCTAGTATCCATTGTCTAATGAGATTAAATCAGTTCTGATTGCTCATTTTACAGCCCCCCCTCCTTCAGTTGCTCATTAATTTACTATCAGTGATGCTTTATTAAAGTACTCTCTGTATCTGGAGTCCCTAGTTGATCTTGCCAATTGTAATCCAGTCATGATATATAGAATAAAAAGTGTTGTGATTCGTTTTGGAAAAGGGAACAGTAACTGATATTGAATCCTTCTACATTGGGGGTTTAGAAAGATGGCATGTTATGCTGTGCTTGTGAAAAGATGAATATTGTATTTACAAGGCCAAATGGTTTCTCGTCTATCAACAGTGCATTGGTGCCACAACACTTGATGAATACAGGAAGCACATTGAGAAGGATCCAGCACTCGAGCGGCGGTTTCAACCAGTCAAAGTACCAGAGCCTACTGTCGATGAAACTATTCAGATTCTGAAAGGCCTGAGAGAGCGATATGAGATCCATCACAAGCTTCGCTACACAGATGAGTCTTTGGAGGCTGCAGCTCAGCTCTCACATCAGTACATCAGGTTTAACATCAAGTCCTTGTTTTACAATTGTTCCTAGTTTCAATAAAATATGCATGCTGCCTTAATCTGTGCCAACTTGTGAAACCGTAAATAGATGGATGGACAAATAAGGGGGAGTGGGAATGCAAAGTATTTGTTCATTTCTTAGAGATCTGTTCTAATGTCTGGCCCACTATTTATTTTAGCAACATTTAAGTGTCGCTTGTATTTAATTTTGTGGAACATCTTTATGTCATATCGCCGGAAATTGTCCAGTATAAAATGTAGTCATGTAGTCCAGTTTGCAACACAATATAGTTTGCAATATATCGAAGTTCCCTTCCTCTCCCGTCTGAAATCTTTCTGTCAATTTCAGTGACCGCTTCCTGCCTGACAAAGCAATTGACTTAATTGATGAAGCTGGTTCCCGTGTTCGACTTCGCCATGCACAGGTATGTGGTATTTCTTCATTACCCAACTGCAGTTTCTGATTCTCGTTATATGATGGGAGGCTTACATCTTTGCAGCTACCTGAGGAGGCAAGGGAACTTGAGAAGGAGCTCAGGCAAATTACTAAGGAAAAAAATGAGGCCGTTCGTGGACAAGAATTTGAGAAGGTATTTATGGCGTTCTAGCTCTGTTCACTTTATTGCAGGTCTCGAGTGCCAGCCCTAAAAATTATTTACTACTTCAATCCAGTTTAAGTGGGAGGTTCGCCCGTTTCCTAATGCGCACATCTCTCTTAAGCAACTGTATCATTTACTCTTATGACTACATGCAGACATTCCTGAAAATTTGAGGGAAAAAAGGAAACCTCCCTCTTGAAATGGAATAAAAAGAGTGTTGGTGTAAATTTTAAATTAGTCTTACCTAATTATAGCCTTAGATGGTGTACAACGTCTTTTGTACTAAAGTTCAAGGGACACTAGTTATTGAGGGAGTTTTAGCTGTCAAACCCCCGCAATGCTGCAAATTGATGGTCTGAAATTGTGTACAGGCTGGTGAGCTGCGGGACAGAGAAATGGATCTGAAGGCTCAGATATCAGCTCTGATCGATAAAAACAAAGAGATGAGCAAAGCAGAATCTGAAGCCGGAGAGGACGGTCCACTTGTGACTGAATCTGATATACAGCATATCGTCTCTTCTTGGACTGGCATACCTGTTGAGAAAGTGTCCACTGATGAGTCTGATCGTCTTCTTAAGATGGAGGAGACACTTCACACTCGAGTCATTGGTCAAGATGAGGCTGTCAAAGCTATTAGTCGTGCTATCCGTCGTGCTCGTGTTGGTCTCAAGAATCCCAACAGGCCAATCGCAAGCTTCATCTTTTCTGGTCCCACTGGTGTTGGAAAGTCGGAACTGGCAAAATCATTGGCGACATACTACTTCGGTTCCGAAGAAGCCATGATTCGTCTTGATATGAGCGAGTTCATGGAAAGGCACACCGTCTCAAAACTCATCGGGTCACCCCCAGGATATGTTGGTTACACCGAAGGAGGTCAGTTGACTGAGGCTGTTCGACGTCGCCCATACACTGTTGTACTCTTTGATGAGATTGAGAAAGCACATCCTGATGTCTTCAACATGATGCTTCAAATCCTTGAGGATGGCCGGTTAACAGACAGCAAGGGTAGAACAGTGGATTTCAAGAACACGCTTCTGATCATGACCTCAAATGTTGGAAGTAGTGTCATAGAGAAGGGAGGTCGTCGTATTGGTTTTGATCTTGATTATGATGAGAAGGATAGCAGTTACAACAGAATCAAGAGCTTGGTGACAGAAGAACTGAAACAATACTTTAGACCAGAATTTTTAAACAGACTCGATGAAATGATTGTATTCAGGCAGCTCACAAAATTGGAAGTCAAGGAGATAGGAGATATTATGCTGAAGGAGGTCTTCGAGCGACTGAAAAACAAAGAAATCGAGCTTCAGGTGACAGAGAGGTTCAGAGACAGGGTGGTCGAGGAAGGATACAACCCGAGTTATGGTGCGCGACCTCTAAGGAGAGCCATCATGAGATTGCTGGAAGACAGCATGGCCGAGAAGATGCTTGCGGGAGAGATTAAAGAAGGTGATTCTGTTATTGTCGATGTTGATTCTGATGGCAATGTAACTGTTCTCAATGGCAGTAGCGGAGCTCCTCCAGAGCCCGAGGCATCACCAGAGCCCCTCACTGTGTAGATCAGCGCCTTGTTTTCCATCAATGACCATTGTTCGTTTCTTATTGGTACCGCTGCTTCCCAAATTAGCTTATAACAATTAGCAAAAAGCTATCAAGAATGTAACCATGTACGATTGATACATGTTGTAGTTGGTCAGACAGGACTAGTGATAGAATTTTAGATATCTCATGTTAGAATTATTTAATTTCCTGTCAAATTACAAATTTCTGAACAAACACTAGAGTAACCTCATAAGATCTTTTTGACTATATACGGTAAGCCAAACCCCCTTCAAACCCTTTTACGAATTGCTGTAGTTTGACGTATCAGCAGTTCGAACTTCTGCACTTAAGCTTGATGATGACATGTCGGGTGGTGGCTAATCATGCATCGGTGGAGACTGTCTCGGCGTGGAGCTGACACTACTACCACTGCCTATTTTCATCGCCTCCAATGATTTCTGTATCTCCATCGCCATGGCGCTGTCCACGCTTCCCGAAGAAAGTCTCCTATGTGATTTCTGTACATGAAGCTTTATTGAACTGCTACTGATTCCAGCATCCTTTCCACAGATGGGGCACACTCTCATCATTGGTCGCCTTTGCTGCCATTCCATGGAAACTTTACCATGCAACTGCCTGTCAAGGTCCTGAAGGATTTTTGCAAACCCATCATTAGGCTGAGCTCGACGGTGAACTCTTTTTAGGGTGTTCCAGGCTTCGAGTAGGGTGAGATTTCTGAATCACATAGTATAGCCAACAAAACTAACCCTTCTTAGTCACGCTACCAACTCAGCAACATAAGATACATGACATCTATCACTGCAGGGCAAGCTTTGAGTCATGGATCATGAAAAATCTAAATTTTCAGCTTTGGTTTTTCACGTGTAGCACATGTTATATATCTTTTGTTTTATTTTTTCTCGATCTCATTAAATCTTTTTTACACGTTTTTCATCTCTTATAGGTTGAGGCTCAAAGAGACAATTTGTACAGGAAATTTCACAACAAGCAAATATGATGCACATCTTCGATTATCCTTATATTACTTTCAGCATTTATGCTGAGGGGAGAAGAGACAAATGGTAAATGCATCAATAAAGGATGAACATGATAGTAGTCAAATCGTAGTTGCAACATGAACTTACTTCCTGAGCATCAAGTAAGCAAGAACGACAGTGGCACTCCGACTTTTTCCCTCGAAACAATGGACCAGAACCTTTCCGCCTATATTTTCGACGTGATTAATAAAATCATGTGTTTCTTCAAAAAGTTCACCAATAGAGGCATCCTCATCATCACATATCTGTCATGTGAGCTGAAGATTATCAGTAACTGCTGGCACTTCATAGAAAACTTAACATGATGATAAAGCGAAATATGGTATAAGTTGTTTAAGCCAAGCAAAAAGCAATCAATGAAATGTTCCAAGATTGTATCTGCAAGTAATCTGCGAGAAACAAAAAGAGTTGTATATCTTGTTCTTACGCTCGAGCAATTTGATTTATTTAGACACTGAACTCAGATCTATCAGTCACAAAATTTCGACAGGCCAGTCAATGGACTTGTAAGAGATTGAATTGAATGTCTTAATATATGTAGCATCTATATCCAAGAACTAGTGGAACTCCACAAATTAGTTAATATACAGCTTGATTACATTTCATAACCTAATACATGTCCACAAAATATAGAGCCAATATACTTCTTCAACGAGAAAATGTGGGAGTCCTAATGCCTTTCCATTAGCTACACTAAAATGGGCTAAGGGTTTTTTTTTTCATTTTGAAACCTGCACGGGTACAATTCTTACCCTTCGGGTCTTTGAATTTGGGGCAGGCTAGGTAGTGGGCCAATAGATTAAAGGGTTTGGGTGTCGGTTTTATAGTTAAACTTAGTATTGGGTATAGCCCAAAACCCTCCTCAAACCTACCCATTGACATCCCTAAAGAAAGTAATCGAAAGATTATTAACTCGAAGAGTCTTGAGAAGTGCAGGCCAGTTACAAGGAGTGGCATAGTACTAGTAACTTGGCGGGAGTCGAACAGAAGCATCTTCCAACTCTTAGTAATTGTAAAGGCAGAAGAAAATGTAGTTGAACAGAACTGCAGTATATTGTTCACAAGAACAAAATAACCAACAATGAGAAAACATACTTCAGAAAGCATTTCCACACTTACCGAAAAGTTTTTATACTCAAATAGTTCAGGAAATTGAGCATCAGATTGTCCAATTTCATTGGAGCACAGACATAAAATATGTGTCATTCCTAATTGCTGCAAAGTATAAACAGATCTTGCAGCAAGGGCGCCGCTGATGAACAGGCAACCCGCCACCAATGCTGGTTTTTCTGTATTTCCAGCATCAGATATCAAAGATACTCTCTCTAAAATGTGCTCGAGCCGAACCTGTATAACTCACAAAGAGAGGTAGTTATTCAAGGTGGAGGCCTAGGAATTCAACGGAAAATATACTAGATAAATCTTACAAGAACGAAAAATAGTTGTACCTTCAATTCATAGGCATCAACCACAAAATTACTGTCACTGCCTTCGAAAAACCCTGTAGTAAAATTGTTATCCCGGCATAGTTTGATTGCGTCAGTTCTTAACATCTCATTCCACTGTTCCAATTCTTTGCTTAGCTCTATATCTCCCTAATATCATCACGCAAACAATTAGAACATACAACACGTCAAGTTTTAATACCTGTTAGACGTCTAAGATGAGCATAAAATAAATCATTAGAGGAACTGTGCTAACAATATCAGGGAGTTCGGTCTTTCAATAAACAATTGTATCAACGGTGTTACTTCTCCAAATATAGCTTAAAAAGTTCATTTGTACCTTTGCATATTTCTGAAAGTCTCGGAGCTTTGAAGTGAAACGCATACTCCGTTGGGTATCGTTATTTCCTTTACAAGATTTTCCAGGACAACTATCCCTTGATAGAGGAGAACCAGAGTCATAGAGATCTCTAATGGTAAAAGATGACGACTTGGTTACTGCTTTATGCAACTCAGAATCATTAAAATCTGCGTTGCTATCGTAATCTCCGCGCTCCTTGCTTGGAGGAGAATGATTATGGATGTTTGCACCGCCGCTCTGTGAAAGTGATTCAGGAACCACTAGATCCTCTCTGTCCAAGTACAAACAAGATGTTTTATGCATTATTATATTATCAAACAATCTTAACAGTCCTTCCAACTTTTGATGCAGTGTAAGGAGGAATATATGAAATCCCTGCAAGTCCCTCAATGCTGCACAAAACCCACTTCGAAAGTTTTTCACCACAGAAGTCATATCATATAGTTGCTCCTCGGGTGATATATTAGAATCTTCAGCTGGATATCCTAATTTAGCCCCCGTTATTTCATGTAACAAGTGAGATGCATATTTAAAACTGTTAACAAGAAGTTCAACTAGTTTGGGATAATTTTCTTGGTCATTGGCACGTTTTCCAGCAGGTGGTCTACGAGGAACCAATGAGTCAATAGCCACTATATGGAAATCCCAACTGGTTGGGTCAATAGAAGCTTGAGTCTTTATACTACTATTATTAGGTGATTCCACAATGTCAGTAAGATCAGAAACCTGTGGTAATAATCCAGACCGATGATATCTCAGTTCGCTATCCACCGAAATGGATCGTCTCTCTTTCTCCCGTGGCAGAATTAACCCTGGTGTACATATCTTAATTGCAGTATCAAAAGCTACTTGAATTGAATCTACATTTTCAATCTCTAGTTTGTCAGCCAACATCAAATTGGCAGGGTTACCACGCCATCGGAGTCTCCGACATGGTAACCTGTCTTCATTTCTTATAACGAGGTCCAACATCAGGACCCTACCAAGAGCTTGTGCGGTTCTTCCTGCAGCATCTTGGGAATCAAAAGCATAAGTACTTTCCAGGAGAGGTGATCCATGTACATAACTGCATCAAGTTAAGTAAATAAAGCACTGCATTAATTAAAGATGTTCAAATATGATACAATGAAGTTGTATAAGTAATGATAAATAGTTGGGTACGAGAATAAATAAAATGCAATTGGGAGAAATGACAAGATGAATAGTCAATGAGTCAAAACAAATATGCAAGGAACCTATCTCTGAATTAAGATATTATTACTGGAATAACAGACCATGATAGAGACATAATAGTTGAGCATATAGAGATGAGATCCATATGATGATATTCTTAAATGGAGTTGTGTTTCCATCAATATAATGGTAGTCCAGAGACAAAACTTATCTTTCTTCTTATTAAGAGAATATAGGTGATGGGTTACAACTCTTGCAAGTGTAACCATTACACACCAATCTAACTGCTCTTTCAAGTGATCCTATCAAACTGAGATTCAAAAAGTACCGAGTTCTAGTGGCAGAATGAACAGGTTCATCAAAAAAGTTCAATCATCATATAACCTGAACTACATACTTCATCAACATAAGGCATCGACTGATCTCAAGTGCTTCAAGAAGCGTTGAACAAGTCATCTCACCGACTTCGTCTCCTTCATAGACGGCTACATCTTTTGCTCTTTCAGCAGCTTCCCTGATCTGCTGCCACTCGGAACTACAGTTGTGGATGATTCTAACCTACAGTTCCATGAAAAGAGAATTTAATTTCTGATAAAACCACATAGGAAGCTTACCCTAGAAGTAAGAAGGTACAACCTGTGGAACTTCGACTCCCAACCACTTGGCGAACTCGTAACCAAGTCGTTCGGACTGAGTGGCCATCCTTGTAGAAGAAAATTTTATCACTGCAGCAGCGTCCTTGAGAGTTGATTCATCATATCCAGGTTGATTGAACAATGCAAAAAACACAACACCCCCTGAATTGACAGTGACCTGCACCCAAATAAAAGCAACAAATTTAAAGAAATCAGGTATATCTAGTGTTTGATTTTGACTAATGGCTAGTTGGCCCTCTTCATAATTTTGTTGTCACTAAGACTTCGGTAAAACAGAAAAAGGGTTCCTCTGACACTAAGCTATTTTTGCACGCACCTCTAATGCCTTATTCATTTCTTCTTCAGTCTGCTCCATGCTACTACTATGTTCCATGTGGTGGAGAGAAGAAAGCATGTTCCAGGAAAATGAGCTAGATTGAATGTCCAACATGGCAGCATTACCAAATCTTTGGAACAGACTAACCTCTGTAGTGTGCTCAAGAGCTGGGGTATTTTCCAAATTGATACTTTACTCCTCTGCACTGGTAGCATTAAATCATAACTTCCTTAAAACGAATAAGTGCTTCTTTGTAATACGATCTCTCGACTTGTAAAATTGTTAAAGAAAATGGAAAGTTTCTAATGACATGAAAAAGAAACAACTCTATTTGCCACTGGGACAACGTCCAAGTTCTATTAGAAAACATTAATATCAAATGCAAACAACCTCCGAGTTTCGATCACGCAAATGCACATACAAAAAGGGCAAATCCATTCATGATCAAAGATCAAGAAACCAACCTCAAAGAAATATCATCTAAGTGATTGGACCAATGACGAAACCCCGAGGACCTGCGACGCATACGCTTTCGGACAATTTCCAACCAGTTTGTGAATCGATGTGCTTGGCCTACAGTAATGTCACCCAACATGCACAACACCTGTCTCAATTATGTTTATTACATCATTTTCAGAACACCCATAACTTCAAGTTCGATTCTTTTTTCCATCCCTCCAAATTTCTTACTTCAACATCCAATTCCTCCTAAAAACCACAAAATGTAACCTTTTTACAAATTTAGTACTCCCTCAATTCCTTTTCTTTGTAGTTGACTATTTTCGTGTTTCCATGTATCAAGCTTTCACAAATTTTCTTTTTATTTATGTTATAAAAATTTACAAGAAAACAATACTATGAAAATAATTCATATACAATACATTTTTCATATTTATTAGAATAAGCAAATAAGAAGTTGATGGTCAAAATGTTGGCATGGAAAAACGAAGGCGTCAATTAAAATAAAGTGGGAGTAGTAATGAAATGTACTTACCCTAGAAGTAACAGTGAGGGGTAATGGTGACTCAGGCTCCTCATATCCCTGATGATCAAACTCCTTATCCTCCTCTTCTTTCTGTATAATATATGCACTTTCATATATACACATATATATAATTTAAAACAAATATGCACACAACCATTTTGAATTATGTAATAACCTTTTACAATCAAATACCTACATTAAAAATGAAACCCCATTATTTCATTTTCAATACAGTAGCAACATTAACAATCAAATATCTATATATTAAAATTTAAAACCCAATTTTTCTTTCTTTCTTTGATACACTAATTATTCGATTTCATTAGTCCTATCTATGCAAACAACCATTTTCAAGAAAGCAACCTACACATTAAAATATTTAAACTAAAATAAAAAATCCAATTTTAATATCTCAAATATTAATTCTTTAATATCATGTGTATGTAAAAGTTGATATCTGAGCAAACCATTTTAACCGAAGTAGTAATCTTTACAATAAAAAAACTATACTTAAATTAAAAACCCGATTTATTTATTTATGAAACACTAAAATGATCTGATATCACGTGTACTATCTATACAAACAACCATTTACAAGAAAGCAACCTCTACTATAAAATGTTTATACTAAGATTAAATACAATTATATACTTGAATTAGAAACCCAATTTGAATTATCTGGACATTAAAATGGTTTAATATTATGTGTATGAAAAAGTTGATGAGAAAAATGGGTAAGAGAGAGTTTATGGTTTTGAGCTTACATGAAGATGGAAAGTGTCTTCTTTGATGAAAATTGGCATTCTGTTTGTTTAAGATGATTAGTGAGATGGGTTTCGGAAAAAATTTGATCTTTTTGCGAATTTGATGGAATGGTTTGTATAGAAATGAGGATCACCAAGAAATAGGAGATGGTTTGGTGCAACAACAACAAGTGTATTGTGGGAGACTGGGACTGAAGCTAATGATCGGAGTGACTAGTGAGAATGATAGTTCTCCCAAGGGGCGACCGACCGAGCGCTCGTTTTTTTTAATTAATCGATATGATACAAGTAGGCCTGTAAACGGACCGAACTATACCGAACGTAGACACGTTTGAGTTCGGTCCGCACTCAAGTCGAACGTACGTTCGATCCGGTCCGAAAATTGAGAACATCTATTTGTTTACGTTTGAGTTCGAGATCGCATGGTTTTTTGAGAAAAAAAGTTCAACTCGATTAGGTCCGAGTTCGCGCACTGTGCGCAAAACGTTCGATCCGAACCAAGTATTTAGGCTTTACCATTTTAGTATTTAGTAGTTTAGTACTATTAGATTATTGGACTACATATTATATATGGACCAGCTAAGTGCGGACCGAATATTTCGCACGGTTTGGTCCGGTTTGTCGAACATCCATTTTTAACGTTTGCGTATACGTTTGAGCGTGTGCACCGAGCCACAAACCGAACTTTTTTTAGTCGAATAATGCAAATCGAGTCGAACGTTTTACGTTCGCTCACAGCCCTAGATACAAGTAAGGAAAATCTACACTATAACGGGGCAGAGGTATCCGCAAGTATTTGGACCCCCCGCCAGGTCTCGAATCTATGACCACCTTTGAGAAGGCATGGGTCGATAACAACTAGGCCAAGTTAGTTGGTTATGAAGCATCCGTTTCGAAGGGGTAAATTTAGAAGAATTTTATCATTATTGTTATTTGAAAAAAAAATCAAGGAAGCTGTAACTTAAATCGGGATAGAATGTTAGACTAAAATATACATCAATATGTCCATTAATATTATTTTCCTTCATTAATATTATTTTTCACCAAAAATATCCTCCCAACCAGTTGTATAAACCTCCAAACAAAAAGATATATCTATAAAATGATTTACTTGTCGTTACTGTGATATTGAGGCAATGAATTTTTACTTATATTTGTTCTTTCACTATATTAGGTTATACATATATTATTAGTTGTATTATATTATATCGGGCTAAAGCCCACATTTGTATTTACCCTACTCATGTAACAGTATAAATATCGGGCTAAAGTCCACATTTGTGTTATATTGGGTTAATATATACTGCTACAGCCTACATGAGTAGGACTGTAGGGTAAATACAAAATTGCACTATAACAATGGTACAATACCATATATTTATCAATCCAAAATAAATATGTGGTATTGTACCATTGTTATAGACTTATAGTACAATTTGGGTACAAGTACCAATGATGAAGTTTCAAGTAGGTACAATACCTACGTAAAACCTTTAAATAGGTACCTAATACACTTGATGCACCGAATTATTGATGCACCGAAACCGGACTTGTAATGAACTAGTGGCTACCTTAATTGCTGTCTTTCCAATAGATCGATATTGGTGGTAGTCCTGGACTTAGTTGTAAAAATCTAGTTGACAGAAATGTTATTAGTATCAAATGGTACACGTCTACGAGCCCATAATTAGAATGAGCTTGAACTCATCATCATGCATTTACTAAACGACATTCCGAAGTAAAGTCAACGAAAAAACGGCAAGAAAGAGTCGTAAGTGAACAAAAACTTTGTCCTATGTATTCTGGAAAGTTTAAGTGAGAATGATTAAGTGGCATGCACTACCACGAAGACTGAGTTTGGTTGGACCAATAATGTGCCGGCTTGTCAAACCGAGTCTTAATCTAACATATGGTGGCCAATCAATTGGTAAAGATTTCTCTAAGTTGTTTGCTTCTTATTCATATTCTTATGTGGCTTGCTTGGTCAAACTGTACTCAAAATAGACAGTTGCATGCAACGGGAGAAATCATTGTTATTAGTTTGTAACGAGAGACATGTCGTCGTTACTATCCGTCATGCACATATTAGGTAATTATACTAAATAAGTCTCGTGTGAAGACTCAATCACGAAAATATTAATAGTTAGAATCAAGTTTTAATTTTGACTATGCAAACACAAACTTACATACTCTACCAACTTAACATAAGCAAAAAAGAAGAAACAAATAATGTTATTTTGTCTCTATTGGATGGACTCGGGCCTTATGATACTAACTATTTTTGTTAGTAATCATTACTAAATCAATCTTAATTATTTAATAGTTGTTTTCTAAATTAATTACGATATAATAGTTTCTAACCGTTACAATTATATTATGAATTATGACCTCATATATAATTTCTCGACCTAAAAATTTTAGTATAACAACGAAAAAAATAAGATACAAGGATTTTTATAGGTTCCCCTTCAATATGAGTGACTACCTCATATTACTTCTGCAACAACAAAGTCTATCAAGAACAATAACTATGTTTTTGAAGATTATTAAACCCTATTTCTAAAATGATTCCCTCTAACTTTATGGATTTATGTGATCATCATATAAGTTAATACATACAGAAATCACATATATTTATAGGCTAAACAAGAAACCTAGCTAAAAGTAAATTCTTATTCTATAAGAAAAGTCCACATTAGTTACGTGCCAAATAGTAATTAGTTATTCCATAAGAAATGACTCTAATAGGTAATTCCCATTTATGCCGTTCATATACTTTGAACCTAGTGGCTTTTTTAACTTTTCATTTTCTTTTGCTTCAATTATTTTCTTAATAGAATAGCTTGAATTATTCTCATTAAAGCCTTTTGGGGCAAAAGTGTAATTTATAATATTTTTGGGCTTAAAATATAATTTCACAACCATATGAGGGCGATGTTTTAGCGTTGCATGTATGGTCTCTGATAATGTCTCATATTACATATACTTCGTCACTACACTTACTTTCCCATTAACGAACAAATGCGTTGGTTTATAGAAGATTATTTGAATATTATATCATCATCATGTATATTATTCGTCTAGTAGATTACTCTTATATTAGAATATATGATAATATTATTGAAATATTATTACATTAAAATTATGTTTATAATAATGGTATCTCATAGTGTAATCTCATTATTCAATAATGGTAAATCGTATTATATATGTAATCATTACTTATATTGTTGTATAAAAATAGATAAAGTACCGAAAAAAGTTAGAAAATATTTTAAAAAGAAGCTTAGAGGACTTGAACTCAAGACCTCAATCTTTTAGAGGAAGGAACTAACCAACTAAGCTACACTTTCGCATAAAGAAAAAACGATACCGAAAAGCTAGGGGGGCCCTGCCCCCCACCCCCCCCCCCCCACCCCAAGGTTCGCCCCTGCCTCCATCCCTAAATGATTGTTAAATTTTGACTTTTGTTGGTGAAACTTTAAAAAATGTACCATGAATTATCATTAAATGATAAGAAATAACATAGTCATATAAGATCTTGTTAGATTCGTCTCAGTATATATTTTTAAAATATCAACTTTTTATCATTTTTCCGAATGTAGAATAAGATATATTTACATTTTAAGTCGGGTTTTGTTGACCATTAAAAGTCAAAATGTGATAATCATTTAGGGATGGAGGTAGTATTAAATTATTGCACACTAGATTACTCGTAATTTAAATCATGTGTATTACTACATTTATATAATATAATATTGTATTAGTACATTATTTGTATAGTAGGCTTTTAGTATATAAGATTATTGTACTCATCACTCGTATAGTAGATTAATTAAATCTCGTTATATTTTTACCTTGATTATTCAAAACATCCTAATTGTACATAGTAAATTATACTAATATGGTTAAAAAATATCATAATATATATGGTGATACCATAACTATAAAATTTAGTTTAATATAATATAAATATAAAGATTTGAAATTATTTAGTTAGAATATTGTACTATTATATTAATACTTGTATAGTAGATTATATATTATAACTTGGACATCCATTATTTCAAGTTATGAATTTAGTAGATCGTTTTAGGAGGACCTAATGACTATAAATCGAACATATCCCGTTTTTCATCCGTTTCTCGTATATTATATTATTGTTAATATTGAAAAACAGATTAATTAAATAGCAATTAATGACGAAACACATGTAATGTAGGATCAAATGGGAATTAACCTTGTGTACATTACCAAGTGCCATTCATGCAACTTTAAATATAATCCCTTAAAGGTCTTGAATATATATTTTGATCCCAAAAATATTAAAAATTTACATTTTGGCCCTAAGTTATATTAAATATTGCCAAAAAACTTCAAAAATTATATATCGGCCAAAAAGTTCTAAAAAATTATAGTTTTGTCCAAAAGTCTTAAAATTTATGTTTTAGCTACAAAACCGTCTATTACTAACGAACATGTTAAATTATGGACTAAATGAGAATCATGTACACATTATATTATCAAAGACTATATCTACAATATTACTACTTATTGAGACGAAAGTGCAACTTTACCTCGTTTAACTTACTGAACCATTATTGTAATTGACTCGCTGTTGAACGATCAAGTTTAAATTAACATGTATTATTGTTTAGATTCAACCCTGTCCAATAAAAATACAAGAAAATAAACGATGTTCCATGTACCGCAAGCAAGCAAGCATCAAAATTTTCAAATTCTAATAGAAACGATATCTGTAAAGTAATCCACAATCTTTTAAGCACCCCAAAGACAATAACAATAGTAATACAATAATAAATTAATAATACAAGTCGAGTGTTGCACGCAATAATAGTATCTAATAAGGTACGACATGAACATCCACATATAATTTAATTTTATTTTAATTTTGTACAAGGACGGTGTCGAGAAAGAGACATGAATTATGAGATATTATGAAGATATTACAGATGTCTAACAACCGGCTAAGCCATATGTCATTTTTGGTAATAACTTCCATCTTGCCGACCGTCCATGTGACCAAGCCTCAGGAGCCAGGGGACCATATAGATAGCTTTGCTATTTCTTCAAATGTTTATGTTTAGTGGCCAATAATAATATAAGGATCTCATAATTACGAGCTAATTAGTTAGTATTTCGGTTCAACATAATATAATTTTTAAGATTTTTTTTATATATGATTGTTTAAATATATAGATCTAAAACAATTTTTATCACGAAATTGATAATGTTTACATTCTTATAATGTTATAGTAAGGTGTTTTTAAGTTACTATTATTATAGGTTAAATGTTATAGGCTCCCAAACTATTGATAATTATTTAAATGAGCGATTGAACTTCTGAGTAGGTGGGTCAATTTACCTCCTAAACAATTTTGTAAATATAAAATAAAACAAAAAATAAATAAACCCTTTCCATCATGTTCAACCCATCCCTGGCCCCTATCCTCTACCCTCTCATATCGGCGACCACCACCCATTTAAATCGCCAACTACAGCCCATCTTAACCCCTAGCTTATTTTCAACCAAGTTTAAGGAAAATTCAAACTTTTCAACTTGAGTCAACATGTAAACACGCTCAACAGTTACTACATCCATCCCTTTATCTAATAATCATTTACTTTTGCACAAATTTAAGGAAAATTCAAACTTCTCTCACAAATTTAGTTTTTTCTCCAACTTTTCTTACTTAATTAGGTAAAATGGATACTTAAAATGACATTTTTATTTTTGGTATATGGTTCTTAGATAATGGGACGGAGGAAGTATTTGATATTGTTAAAGTAGTCTATATTTATTCTTTATTTAGAATTGTGTCCAAGGATTCAATATTTATGAAAGCCCCATTTTGCCTTTAGTATAAAATCATCATAAGGGGTCAACTAATGTAAAATAATTGTTCGGGGGGCAAAATGATTTATAAAATTGTTTAGGAGGCAAATTGATTTACTCATAAGTTCAGTCCCTCATTTGAACGGTTCTCAATAATTTGGGGTCCTTGTGAAATTTAGCCACTATTATATATAATGTTAGAAATACTTGTTAAAATAGTCTCAATAAGTGGGGTTAGTGCAGTTTGGAACTCGTAAGTAACACCTGCCATTGAGAAAATGGTTCCTAATAATATATATTTAGTCAGGTGTGTTTTGCTCTCTAAGTTAACTTTTCAGTTAAAATTTAACATTGAGTGGCGAAGGACGCTTACGTTAGAGATACAATATTAGTAAGTTTTGAGCCCAAAATTTCGAATCATCAAAATCGAAATTAAAATGAAGAAATTAAGGCAAATAAAATCAAAATTATATGGAGTAATAATTTTTGACAAAATATTTACTAAAATCTTTATATCAGAAAATAATATTTGTAAGAGTTATAATTTTAAAATTTTATTTCATATTATTAAAGGGATTGAAAAGAGCTTTTTGACGCATTTTGAATCGTTAAAACCGAAGTTAAAATAAAAAAATTAAGGCAAAATCAAAATTAATGGGTGTAAATTTTGTAAAATTATAATTTTATAGAAAAAATAAGGTGAACGGTCAAAGTGTAACGGCGCGGTTATTTTTTGAACTGATTTGCAACTGTTTGACACTTTTGTGGACTAAATCACAATTATTTAACTATTGAAAACTAATAAATGATAACTCGATTTACACTTTCAGGACCATTTCACCAAAAACCTCAAGTTTATTTAACTAAATCTATCCATCTATTTTTTCTCGCAGCAAGTTTTAGTTTTTTTAGTGGATACTATTTCATAAATTTTTATTAATTACTATAACCCGCAGGTGCATGAGTTAGTGAAGTAAACTGGTTCTTAGTTATTGGAAGTCAATTGAGATTTATATTAGTGACATAATAATTAAAGTCATATTCCTGAATCATTTTTTTTTTTAATAAATTAGCGATAAACATAAATCAGATCCTAGGTATCCTATCTAGTTACGAACAAATTAAAATAACGGGTATTCTCATAATACGAAAAAGTCAAGTAAACTTGAAAGGAACTAATATGTATTTCTAGAGAGAAAAAATTAAAAGTAATTCTAGAAGCTAAATGATTTCTAGATCAAGTAGAACAAATCAAATTTGTTTGTACGAGATAATCAATTAATAACTACGGCATCTATATATATAGATAAAAAGATAAACTTCAATGCATATTATTCAATTTAGTGCGTTACGTATGCATGTATATTTCATGAAGCATATATATATATATATATGAGAGATAGATAGAGAGAGGACTACAAAATTAGAGTCCTAATAAATTTTCTTTTTGTTAAAATTTCTTTTAAAGACTATCATGATAACTTTTATAAATTTTAAAAATTAATTCTATCATTTATACACTAAAAAGTGTTTTAATAAAAAAATTCTTAATACAATCATAACCAATCCCTATAGAATATATACTTAATATGCATACTAACATAATTTGGATCATGCTAGTTATATTCTATTTCTAAATAAGGTATCATCCGACTGTAAATAACTTGCATGATTCGAACCCCGCTAGTATATTTTTTAATTTGAAGTAATAATTGTCGACCCGAAAATTGACTAATAAGAACCTAAAGAAAGGTAGGTAGTATGAAATGCGTTGCCAAGTAGGAATTGGTTAGATAAAAGACTGCAGGAGAAGTAACGTAACATTTTCGATACTATGAGTCAATTGTGATTCGCAATTTAATTGGCTCGCCGTTGACTTGTCTGTCTACTAATCAAAACTGGAATGAAATTGAACAAAAAAATAAGTACTCGTATTAAAACATGGGGTGTGGACCATCTATATAAACTGACATTTACTTCTCGCCTTAATTCTTTTTCTCACACGAAGTAAATTCTATATTATAAGGGAGGAAATTTAATACTATAACAAGTAAAGATATCAATTTTTATTTGAATATCTTGTCAGGATTCGTATTTAGAATCTCCAATTATGAAGATTAAATCGAAAACTTCTAAACCAAAACCATGAATTATCTAGCCTTAATATCTACCAATTGAGTTGATTATATTCTATAAATAGTCTTTCTCTTAGTATCATATGATATAACATTGATAATTTTGAAATAGTGACACTTATAATCTTATTTTAAAAATAATGTAGTCTAGTAATATTATTCATCTGAAATCATAGCTTAATCACTTTTACAATCCATTCTTCTCGTTATAAATTGTTTGTGTCTTGAAGTCTGTGGAATATTCCTAACATATTATGAGGGGTGGATCCAGGATTTTCAGCTGGTATTCATTTTATCGTTCAAAACATAAAAATTATAGTTAATGACAATATATAAAATTGTCCAAAGATTTTTCGAAGGCTATGAATATTACAATAATAAAATGAAATGACAACTGAGCCTAATTCAACTTCGTCGGTGTTCTAGTTTTTGTTGCTTGAAACCGGTTGATAATATTTTGATCGTCAATAATGCTATAGATTTAATTCTATGTAAGTCACGAAATAACCATTCAGTCAAGAATTAGTCACTGTGCTTCTTAAGTCATCTATCATATAATTACTTCTTAGTCTATTAGGTAAATTGAGTTTTACTCTATTAAAGTTAATTATGATAGAACATGGTATGTTATTACGCCTAGTATATGTTCTTTTCAAATACATTGTGAATATATATTTTCTTTAATTTTTGTAACCAAGAAACCTTCAACTCCATCTCTTACCAAGGTTAATGTTAAAAGATTTAGGTGCCAAATTATTATTTGATTAACATTATTACAACCTAAAAGATGAAATACAAAAAAATATAATCAATACAAAGTTATATTATTTTGGCTTAAATATTTATGTATTCTAAATATTAAAAAGAAAATAACAGCTAAAGTAAATAAAAATAATTAGAAGTAAATAATATTAACATTTAAATGAATATTCAAAATTAATTATATCAATTCATTAAAATTGAATTTAGAAATTACAAAATTAGTTAACCAGTCGAATAAAACTATAAATAAATTACACAACAAGTCAATAATATTGTATAATTTATACATAAGATATAATCATGTTAATTATTATACATGAGTTACTTTTTAACTTAAATTGTTGCAATTAAATTAGAAAAGGCAGTTTGTTACTTTACATTTTGTAGGCTTTGGAGTTAAAATTTAGAAGGAAATTAGATAGTAAATGAGTAAATGTAAAAAAATAAGGCTACTAAGCTACTTTCACTTTTTTGTAGGTTATTCATGTGAATTTCCTATATATATGGTAGGTCTTCCCCTGTACATTACCAAGGAGACCGTGGTGTTGGTTTGGGTTACGTTTGTGATAGTTATGTAGAATAGTTTTTATGTTACTATTCTAACCTACACTTGCACTTGGTTTACTTACACTTTGTATTATATATATCACAATAATTCGAAAAATCTCATATGTAATATTACCGAAAACCTAGGAGGGGCGGTACCCACCCCGCCCCTAGGTCCGCCCCTGGTTGCGAGTTTTCCAATTAGGATTTTGGCATTGTGTGATGGGCTTTTGACCAACTTCTCTTAGTTTATTAGGTTTCTTGGTTACCCATAAATAGAGTCTTTAGCCTTGAGAATCATACGTGACCAAAATGAGATTAAATACATAATATTAGAAATTCGAAAATAATGAGTCTTATAATTCTATTATATTAATAGTGTAGGTTAATTTTATTTATCTGAGATCATGCTTTGATCAATTTTGTAATCAGTATTTTCTATTAATAGTGAATTGTTTGTTGGTTGGAGCCTATAGAGTAGTCTAACACATTGTTAAGGAGACCATGTTAAATTATATTATTATTTATTTTTATACTTTATATAATTCTTTGTCTAAAATTTACATTTGATATTTGATTAATTCGCTTTCATTATAACATTATATTTTAACCAATAAACAAATCTGAACATGCAATGTTTCATGTCCACCCTGCTTATTTACGAGTTATATTAATAGCAGGTTAGCTAGGGAAGTAATAAGTACTTAATGAATCACATTCTTGTCTCCTCTATTATGTTGAACAAGATCCATATGATATGCATGCTCAATTTATGGAGTCAACCTTCAATTAATATATACATAATGACAATGTCTATGTATATTGTTACATGTATGGTAGGCAAATTGATGTTTAAGATGTAATTTCTGCTACAAAATATGCATTCATACTTAACTTCCAATCAATTAATTAAATGAGAATATTTTGATAAAATTAAAACTCATGTTCCCATATGAATGATTATGGATTAAGGAGTTTTTCTTACTAAATTATGTGTTCTCCAATCTAGTTGAGTTGTGTTATCCAAAGCGAGTGTGTGATTTTTTTTTTTTTTAAAGTTAGAAATGAGGTGAGTTTCGAATTCAGATTTTTGAGTTATTTGTAAGAATCTTTTTTATTGGACTATTCGATTAATTTGGTTTGTGAGTGTTTTAATTAATGAATATCTATATTATATACTTTGCCAACTTGGACGCCTAAAATCATTAGGTGAAGCTTAGGTTTAGGAAGTCATTTAAGTTATTTATATGGCATTATATGCATTTGTCACTTGTTTAATTTTAACCAACAATTAAAAGATAACCATTTATAATATGTATTAAGTAGTAGTTACTAGTGCATTTGTCGGCTCGGGGTATTTGACTCAAAAAAGTTCGGTTCGTTGCTCGATTCGGAATAGCAAACGTAGAGCCAAATCTTGAAAATCAATATTTGGCTCGATTTGCAAAAAAAAAAAACCGTTCGCAAAAGCTCGGCTCGACTTACCATGTGAAATTATGTAATAATATTGTAATATAAATTTGTATGAGATCGATTAATCGTCCATTTCTTTGATAGATCTAGCATATTTGGTTGAATTTTGAGGTAAAGATATATACTTTAGTTTTACTTTTATTTTCTTTGGTAGATTTAGCATATTTAGTCGAATTTATTTTTGTTTCATCACCTTCAAACCAAATTATTCGGTCAGTTCGGCAAGAGTTCGGCTCGAATTCGTCTGACAAACTTAGAGCCGAGCTTCTCATTTTGATGTTCGACCATTATTCGGCTCGTTTACAGTTCGACTCGAGGACGATAGAGCCGAACTAGAATCTTTTGATGTTCGGTATTATTCGACTCGTTTACAGCCCTATATATGTGTGCCACTTGTCTAATTTTGATAAACAACTGAATTGACAAGTCATAATATGTATTAAGGAGTAGTTACTAATGTATTATCCTTTTACTTTTTAACTTCTCAATTTTATATGTTTTAAATATTTCAGCCTTTATATGATTGATGCATTATATTAGAGTAGGTTGTTTCTATATATAGTAGATAAAGTTCAAATTAATGATCATATACTTATAAAATAATTAATATTGAGGAGTATTTGTTTAAATAAATATATTTAGGTATACAATTTATCTTTTAATATGTTATAATATTAGCTTTTAAGCGTATATAATTACAATTCATCAATTTTGTAAAAAATATGAAACAATATTTGAATAAAATTATACAAGTTGGATTATTGAGATATTAGAGCGAATTACACAATAGTTCCTGATAATGCCATCAAGTTACAGTTTAGTCCCTAACAGTGACACCGTTGCAGTTTAGTCCCAAAAGTAGCAAAAAGGTTGCAGATTAGTCCTCACGTAAACTATTCCATTAATTGTTAACACGAACACTTGATGAGAGGTCAAATTTGGACCAAAAATGAATTTTTAAGACTTAAATTCATTTGTGTTTTCTCATGAAAATTCATTACGAAGCTGAAATTCAAAACTTCACTAATACCACCAAAAATGAGTTTGTGTCTTCAAAAAAAGTATTGTTCGCCTCAAATTTAACATCTCATCGCATGTTGGTGTTAGATAAAGGAATAGTTAACACGAACACGCGATGAGAGGTCAAATTTGGACCAAAAATGAATTTTTAAGACTTAAATTCATTTGTGGTTGCTAATAAAAATTCATTACGAAGCTGAAATGCAAAACTTCATTAATTTCTAACACTAAAATGAGTTTATGTCTTCAAAAAAAACATTTTTTACCTCAAATTTAACCTCTCATTGCATGTTGGTGTTAAATAACGGAATAGTTAACGTGTAGATTAATCTGCCTCTTTTTTTTTGTAAATTAGCGATGAGGTGAGTATCGAACCCAGGATCTTCTGGTAACTAGTAAGAGCTTTTTCCATTAGACTATCCGATTAACTAAATTAATCTGCCTCTTTTAGATACCAAATTACAAGAATACCACTATTAAAATTAAACTCCAACTAACTTAATGATACTATCAAGAACTATTTATACAATTTACTCAAATATTACTACTATTAGTAATGTCTAATCATGTAGTTTATATGTTCATTAACTTTTTCTTAATAATATATATAAACAATTTATAAAGTCAACTTGTATATGTAAGAGCACCCATATGAGCAAACAGTGGAAGACCGACCTTGGACAGTCTGAACACCATTGTTGCTGACCGGACATGGTTCACCACCGTCACGTGGGGTATATGCTTGTCGACAGCTCTCAGTTACATATCTTTCTCAAAATAGAAGCCTCTAATGTCCAATCACATTACTAGTATGCACTAAATAAATTTTAAATGAAAATAATGTATAAATGCTATTGATATTTTTATACTACTGATATTTTTTGTAACTTATAATGTCCAATCCCATAGTGCAAATCATATATGAAAATAATGTATAAATGCTAGCACCAATTACCAATAGTAATAATAAATGTAACAACTTATGAAAAATAATGTTTCTACTACATCAATCTCTTTTATATCGCACGTAATTATAAGTGTTAATTCATAAATTGGCACATTCACATTAAATTCCAAATTATTTATACTCCCTCCGATCCAAAATTAATTACCTTTTAAAATTTTTACAAAGATTAAGAAGACAAAAACATTCTCCCAATAACCTTTCTATCCTTATTTAAGTTAGGAGCAATTACTCTTGAAATGTGGTACTCCAAATAATCATGCAAGCTAATACTCCCTCCGTTTCTTTTTATTTGATTGTTTGGAGGAAAAGTACTTTATTAAGAGATTGTGAAAAATTACATTGGGATTTTAAAAAGGTGTATTGGAATTGTAAAAAGATGCATTGGAATTGTAAAAAGGTGCATTGGAATTGTAATAGGTTGCATTGAAATTGTAAACAATCAAGTAAAAAGAAACATGAAAAAAATGCTCAAACAATCAAATAAAAAGAAACGGAGGGAGTATAATTAATTTTTATTTGATGTATATGTAACTAAGGGTATTAAGGAAAAAATGACTAATTTTGCTTTGGTTTATATAAGAATCTACTATTTTTGAATAATATTGAATTGGCTAAAAAGCCACTAATTTTGGATTGGAGTATTAATTTATTATCTAAGTATATTATATATATTATTATTGTTATAAATGGTGTTGGATAATTGGATAATGTTAAATGAATATACAGGTGGTGGTATATTTGTAGAAAGTCAAAGCCCCGTGTGATAGCCGTTTGGGAAGCGAGTTGGCCACTTTCACTTTGAATTAAATTGCACCAAATAAAGACTCAAACCTGGTCGACCTTCACAGCCCTTCAAGTTGTCAATTGTCTGTCATCATTTAATTCAACTTTTTTTTATTTTTTTTATTTTGATTAAGTAAAGAATTTATATACAAATGAAGCTGGCACTGTGGTACATACTAGGTTTTAAATTTTTTGTTTCATAAATTAAGAATATTTTTTATTATAAATAAACAATGAGAGTGTGACTATAATTATATATAAATAACGTATATAAAAATCAAGTATCGATTAATTCTATTGATAGTGAAACCTAGCTTTTACTTAATTTGTGACATGGGTATTGATATAACTAATTTTAAAAAATTAGTGTCACGTTAACATATACTCCCTCCGTCCTTAAAAGATTGTCATATTTTGACTTTTGGTAGTCAACAAAACACGATTTAAAACATAAATATCTATTATTCTACATGCGAAAAAATTATAAAAAGTTAGTATTTCAAAAGTATATATTGAGACGAATCTAACAAGGTCACACAAGACTATATTATTTCTTGTCGTTTAACGGGAATTCATGATCAAATTTTGTAATGTTTGACTAACAAAAGTCAAAATATGACAATCTTTTAGGGACGGAGGGAGTACTATATAATGTCTAATGTTCATAATAATTACATGACAATTTCTCATTTTTTTATAATTAACAAGTAATTTATATACGAAACACAAACTACTATTCACAAAAATTACCCTCATTCAAGCACTTTAATATCTACCTTTGTAAAAAAACTTCATCCATATATCTTCATTTTTTAGGGTGTAAGAGCATTCACATCAGCTCCCTCGGAAACTAAAATAAGGGGTGAAAGTTTTAAAAATGACGAAATTGTTGCTTTTTCAGCTTTCCTAAAATAAATTAAACCCTAAAAAATTATTCACACACCTCCTTCACTCCTCAAACTTATACCTTCCCTATATAGAAGTTATTTTTCTTTTCTCCTCTCATTTTTTCTTTTTTGTTTATATAAAAAATAAATGTAAGATAATGAAATATTTTTTAACATATATAAATCTAAATTAAAAATATCTTTAAATCAACATCCATATGTAAGATATTATTTTATGATTTGAAAAAGTAATTTTTATCATAAATATCTAATAAATATGCAAAATATTTATTTTTTAATTTGGAGCGAATAATAAAGAAGCTGCTAAAGTATGTATAAAGTGACAAGTAGCCTTACTTCTTCATGCAACCCAAATTCGATCATCATATTTAGGAATAGAGAACAGTCAAGACCTTAATTTGAGGGTCTCAAACTTTTTAATAGTAGTATTTATTTTTAATGTAAAAAATAGCTTGGTACTAAAAATATTAGTATACGAAATGAGAGTGATGGTGACCCCCCCCCCACCACCCCCCACCCCACCACCCCCACCCACTTGCCTATATAAAGGTGTAGATATCTGACATCCTCACACATCTTTCTTCAATCATTCCCAAACAGAACAACAAGAGTTGTACGCGTTTCTTTATCTCATCAAACTCAATTTCATTTCATCATAATAAGCTCAATCAAGATTTCAAAAGGGCGATTTCGTTTCTTGATTTTCTCTTTGTGATCAATCAGTAATAACTAAAGACAGATTTCTTCATATATAACTTCTTGAACAAAAACAATATTTCGATTCCTTCAAAATGAAATACTTGCAAACTATGACTTCACGCACAGGCAGACAAATGCAGAGATACAATGAGGGATGCAGACAAGTTGTTGGGTATGTTAAACAAACCAGTTTCATCATTTGATGAACAGAGTTACTCTGTTTTAATAAATAATTTTCGGGTTCGAGTCTTTGCAATGACAATGACCGAATTTAAAGAAAACTGAAAATTTGGATTCCTGATTTTGAAAATTTAATTCTAATTTACATTGTTGGTTTCTTTGTATTCTGCAGATGCATACCTTTCAGGTTGAAAAATCTAAGAAAACCAACTCTCCTTCATGGGAGTTTATTGGATGAAATTGAAGTTATGCTAATTAGCTCTCAGAAAGGTCCACATAAACTCATGTTTCCTAAGGTATTTAGATAAATTAATTATAGTAATATTTATTTTAATAAATTTTCAAACTTGGAATTAAAGAATATTGAATTATGTAGCTGATCATTGGTTATTTCTATATGGTTTCAGGGTGGTTGGGAACTTGATGAGCAATTAGAAGAAGCAGCTGCTAGGGAAACATTTGAGGAAGCAGGAATTCTTGGAGTGATTATGGTTAGTATATATTTTTACTGAAATCAACACTGCTACAATGCCTCGGAAGAAGTTCCCGCCTAAGCGGGATAGGGGATCTGATAGCATGCAGCGTTACCCATGTGGTCATTAACATGGAGGATGTTTCCGAATATATTATTATTGAGATAATGAAACATTTTCTTAAGTTTGTTTGTTTATTTTATCTTTATAGGGTGATGAATTAGGAGTTTGGAATTTCAAGAGCAATAGCCAAGGCAATTTCCATGAGGGAAGAATGCTTCCAATGTATGTCCAAGATGTAAGAGATGCTTGGCCTGAAAAAGATGTTCGCCAAAGATTTTGGGTATGTTTTTGTCGAATTCTTCTTGCTTAATATCGATATCAATTTGGAGAAGATCATAGTCTAATTTCGAATCTAATCGAATTTGCAGATGAGTATTGATGAAGCAAGAGAAAGGTGTGCACATTCATGGATGAAAGAAGCCATAGATGTTTTTATTGGAAGGCTATTGTCAATTGAGATGAAAGAAAAAGAATCATCATGCTTGAAAGAGTTCCTATTGACTAACGACTCAAACGGCATTGCAACAATCAAAGGAGAAGTAGAGGAAGTCGACTTTTGCCTGTGCTAATCGCTAATGAATAACCATTTACGCGCTTTTCTTAGGAGCACCGCCAAAGTTCCAGGCACGGTGTAGTTGAGTGGAGATCGACATAAATTTCGAATAGAAGAATCAAAGATAGAGTTAGAGATGATGATGATGATGATGGTGTAGATATGGCAATTAGAATAGTTTGTTGTAGATATGGATTGCACAAGCAATGAGTACGAAAATAGCAACTAGCACACATGATTTGAATGAGCATAACGAAAATTATGTTGCCTCTTTCAAGTGCTAAGTTCTTGGAATTGTTTGATAATTGATATACCTAAGAAGTTTAAACTACTGAGGTCAAAGTGGAAGCTTCCAAACTGAGAAAAAGTTGATGGATGTTGTTCATTCATGTGATGAGAAACTGGGAAACTAAACGAAAACATCTAAGAATCTCTCAAACTGAATCCATGTTTAGATAGTGTCGTATGGAATTTTTCGAGTTTTATTTTGTTTAAGATTAAAATTGTTGCTAAAAAGTTTTGTTGTTAAGAAAGTATTTTACATATATGCGGACTAATTGCGTTAAGTGAGAGTTAAAGTGGAGGACATTGAGAGACGACGAAATCATTCATCGAAATTCAAAACAGACAACATCTCATAACTCAAAATGTTGAAATTCTTAGGAATCATCATTTGGAGACATTAGCAAATATGTGTTGGCATGTTTTTTGTCAGGCTAATGATAGATTGATAGATTCCGACAACAGATTAAATAACTAAAGCAATTGTAATCGATGCAAAGTTTTGTTTCAGTCGAAACAAAGCAGGTCCAGTAATCAGAAGCCGAAATTGAGAAAGCATTTCTTAGCCTCTTCAAACACCTCTTCTTTGGATTTCTCGCCATTGATCTTGCACAGGTTTCCCTTTGAGCTATAGTGATCGACCACGGGCATGGTGTCCTCGAGGAACACCTTGATCCTGTTGGCCCAAGTCTCTTCATTGTCATCAGGTCTCCCCTGATTACGAGCCAGAGCCCGAGCAAGCATCACCTGGTTTGAGCATTCAAGAAACAACACAAATTCAGGTTCTACACTCATAATAGTAGTTGCAGCAACGCGGTTCTCTTCATTCCGAGGGAAACCATTAATGAGAAACTTGGTCGTTGAACTTTCCGCCATTGCTTTTTGTAAGGGATCGATTACTATCTCCGCTGGGAGTAGCTTCCCTTGAGCCTTGAATGTCTTAATCATAGTTCCATGTTCACCACCCGAAGCAACTTCCTTCTCAAGAAGTGCCCCAACACCGAGATGTTCAAACGCAAATTCCGCGACAAGTTTGGCGCACAGGGTGTCCTTTCCACTGCCTGGACCACCTAGTACATACACGATCTTGTAGTTGCTACAAGGATGTCCGGATGCAACCTGTTGACACTTTGCATTGCTTGATGCCATTGTTGTTTAGAGTTGGCTTTTGTCCTTCTGCTTTAAGGTAAACTATATTGCAAGAATCAATGGTGAGAAATCCAAAGAATGGTGTTTGAAAAGGCTAAGAATCAATGGCGACAGATTTAATTTTTTGTTTCAATATTTTTGGAAATTTTCGTTTTATTTGAAACTTATTCTTTAAAAAAAGAAGTTGCCCCTTCATAATTTTAGATTTTTTTTTTCCATTATTGTTATTGCAAACTTATGGAAATTTAAATAAATTAAAATGAATTTGAGGGAGGGAGATAGGACTATAGTAGCCTATTGAAAAAGATTAACAAAAAAAGAGAAAAAACTTGATTCATTCACTCCGAGTTGAGTGTACTTTTGAACAAAATCTGACAAGTTCCAAAAGGATGATGTTTTTTGTAGTTATTGATTGTCATTACCCATAGTCTGACGAGTCCTGTACGCACCGACATGATAGGTTCGAAAAGAATGGCGTCCATGATAGTTTTTGACAAATTATGCATAGTTTGTGAGTCCTATAAGTCTGGCGAATCCTATAGGCACTGATCTGATAGGTCGAAAAAAATGATATTTATAATGTTGTGTTTATTGCAAATTCATAGAACTTTTATCAAATACCCTGAGTTTGAGATAGACTAATAGACTAATGGGTAACGATTTAAGTTATTAGCTATAAATATCAGTCATCTTGTATTCATAAGAATAATAATTTTTATCAACAAAATATCTCCATTTTAACATTGTTATCCGGTTGAACATATATAGACTGACCACTTTAATAATAGATTTGATGCTAAATCATGTAAGGAGTCGATGCCGGCAAACCAAAAGCAAGCCAAAAGAAAGTATTATCTAGTATAAAAGCTGGCTAGTTAAATTCTCTATCCCTAAAAGTTGTTCAATTTGAATGAGTACGAGGATGCAATTTTGTGCATAATACTCCAATTTTTTTAGTGAATACAGAGATGGTTTGTAAGAAGCTAGCTATCACATGCTTGTACCATTCCAATTTTTTCAGCGGCTCTCATATGTTGAAGTTGAACTATTCTCACCAGCCTACTTCAATAACATTAGTAACCCATTTTTATCTCTTATTCACTGTTTTCAATGTTTGCCAACAAAGCTAACTGTTGTTTGTTCTTTTACTAAATAATACCGTATATACACAGTATTTATTGATATATGACAATTGATTTTAGAGTGTAATCTAATAGATTATTAGAATGGTAATATGAGCTAATCTTGAGTTAATGATTTCATTGTTTCGACAAGTAATTCCGACGAGGAAACGTTCTGCCGATGATCGGGCTACACGCGAGGGGAGTATTGAGATGCACATCCCACATCGGAAGTCAATGTCATCCCCGGTAAGTATATAAGATCTTGGGCTACTCCCTCTAGACCATCTCCATTGGGAGAGGATTGAGAAATAATTGAAAAGAGGATGTGGTCCAATGGGGGATAATTGAAAGGTTGATCTTTTTGCCCAATTTGGAGAAATTATTCAATAATTTCCGATTTGTTCTGACAAGTGGGGGAGGGGGACATGAGGTGGGCGAGAGAGAAGGGGGAGAGTGATTCTAAGCCCACATGGGTTGGCTGAGGTGGCATATTATCATTGGTTAGTTAGATATTTGGTTTATCATATAGTTAAAAATGATATTTTGACATATAATTAATTTTTGTTTTAATTTTTTTTAGATCAATATTTTTAATTTTTCAATATCTATAAATAGATACTAGGTTTGTTTGATTTGGACAATAATTTATTTTCACAATTTTCTCTTTTTTCTCTATTTTTCTAGTTTTTTGCTACTTTCTCCAACTCTTCAATGGATCCAAACTAAAATTATTATTATCCTTTAAATTTTATATTTTATAATCAGCCATCTCAAAACCCAATAATCAACACCCAGAAAATTTACAAAATACGATTATGCAATCAAATTTACTAGCACAATTTAAGATGCCACCCAATCCAAATCAGTTTATGTTGCTACCAAATCCAAGTTCGATGACATCAAATTCTGTTTCCAGTATGCAATATCCCTATAATTATCATTATATGCAGTATGGGTATCCTAATATGCAAAATCAAGGCTCACAACCGTCACCTGAACAATTAACTCCACGTTACAGTAGTGGATCTACAAAAATTCCTGAGTTTTAGACTCAAATATCTCTCGGTGAGCCTGATGATGACACTCCAACCAGTTTTGTACCTCGAAAAAACTCGAAATATGAAGTTTGGAGTACCGAACAAAACAAAGTTCTTCTATCTGGTTTTTTTCACTGCAATTATGATAGTGAATTGGGTAATGGACAAAAGGGAGACACTTTTTGGAAGAAAATTACTGCATATGTGAACGATAATTCAACAACTGGTCCTCACGGGACTCAAACACAGTTATCTCGTCCTCCATTCCTTCTCTTAAGCGCCCGGAAGGAAGGGAAGCAACGAAGAAGAAGGCTAAGGCATCTGGATCCAAATCAAGAAAATCGAACTCATTTTTTGAGGAAAAGTTTGAGAAGATAACTCACGAGCATCAGGTTCTTAAGCAAGATAGAGAGCGTGAAATGTAAAAATGGAAACATTAACTTCATCAAACAAAGAGCAAGCTCGTGCTAAGAAAATGGAGTTGTGGTACAACCTACACCAAAATGATAATCGGGATGAGCTCCAACCAAAAAAAATGTTTAACATGCTTGCGAGTGAATTGTTTGATAGTTAAATTTATGTTAGAGTATATGTTGTGTGTTTACTTTTCTGATGTAGTGTTTACTTTTCGATATAGGTGTAATATTGTGAAATAATTTGTGTTGTGTGTTTGAAACTATGTGTTTTAATAAAAGTTTGTTGTGTGTTTACTTATGTTTGAAACTATGTGCTATAATAGCAAGTGGAGGACAAGACAAGACCATATACATTCAAACTTTATAAAAATAATAGCAAGTGGAGGACAGGACAAGACACGACTATACATATCAGACTTGTTAAAAATAGCAGCGAGTGGAGGATAAGACAAGACACGACTATACATATCAGACTTGACAAAAATAGTAGCAAGTGGAGCACATGACAGAGCAATAATACAAAGTTGAATACAATAATACAATGACAATAATATCTCTTCAGATCTTATCTTTTGTTCAAGTTTTGTTGAATTTTGAGGTAAAGATATATACTTTAGTTTTACTTTTATTTTCTTTGGTAGATTTAGCATATTTAGTCGAATTTGGTTTTTTTCATCACCTTCGAACCAAATTATTCGGACAGTTCGGCTCGAATTCGCCGAAAATAAAGTGACGAACTTCGAACTAAGCTTCTCATTTTGATGTTCGACCATTATTCGGCTCGAGGATGGCAGTGCCGAGTTATAATCTTCCGATGTTCGGTATTATTCGGCTCGTTTACAACCCTAGTCAAGGGGGTTCGGTGAGCAGGCGGGCCTTCCCTTTGTTGTTGAGTACATTTGACGAACACTTTTGGAGGAGGTGGGGAGTAGTTTTTCCTTTTATAATTTTGAGCATAGGATGTCCCCACTCCAAAAGTTTGCATAAGAACATTCACACTAGATTATCTATAACTTTTCCCTAAAATCAACTCCTTCTATCACTTTATCTAATTTAGGATCTACTTTTAGATAATACAAAATTCCAGATTTTCTATTTATATTCCTCAAATCAACCATTTTATATATGTGGCTCCAAGTTGAAGACAAAATCAAATTATTTAAATATTGAAGACAAACTCAAATTATTGTAATATGAACATGAAAATAATAAAATTTGAACAAATTAATAATTTTTATTTTGCTTGAAAAAAGGAATAATAAAATAATAAAATTTGAAATAAATTTATATTTTCAAGCTCTAATATACATTTATAGTTTCAATATAAAATAAATTAAATAAATAGTGTAATTTTGTTTTTAAGAAAGAAGATGAAAATGGAGACTCCCTCCCAATATCAAAATTAACGAGATAGCATATGAAAGAGAAGACAAAGATGGGTTTTGATCTAAATCTAAGATGAGAATGCTGAAAATGGGTAGCTTTTCATCATTTTATTTCTTCCCACCCAGTATATACACTAGGAGCCCATTTGAATACTTTGTTATGAATGCTCTAAAACCCCAATTTTGGTCTTTCTGCAACTGCTTCCACACTTTCGGTTTTGACGGGAATCAACATTCCTCTTTCTTTCAGATAGAGTTTCGTAGATCCGCTTGGGTCTTTGACTTCACCTAGAGCTATTCTAGCTTAATATACTGCCTAACTTTGGCCGTAAACCCGTAAGTGTATCTTTCGATAAGGAGGGTCCTGATATCAACACCTTTTTCAGGGGCCTATACTGTAACCCCCGGTATAACTCATGTAAGCCAATTTTGAGTCAATGGTTGGAATACTCAACAAGATATCGTTACATCTTTTATGAAAAGTTTCCAACATTTGTTTCTCCTTATTGCTTATCCATAACGATCTTCTCATCAACCTTCTCTTGGATAGACGCGTTAAACTCAACTAGGAAAGTCTCCGCATTTTGCTCATAGTTATACAAGGATCTTTGGTGCAATTTCATATACCAAATGAGGGCTCTACCAGACATGTTTGTGGAAGTATTTTGGGCACCCTCGTGTCCAGACATGTTTGGTTGATGACGGTTTCCCACAAACGACGCCACTAGTTCAGCTTGATTTTCTTGTCGAGACGGATCTCCTGAAAGATTCGCAGGTGGTACTTGTTGAGCTGATTTTTGAACTGGACTTAGAAAGTTTGGAATCTGATGTCCGGTTCTCTAACGTCTGGGAATCTCCCCAATGATCGTCTCCAAAGGAATATTATTAGTTGTTTGATGCAATCCGGACGGTTGTCGCCTTGGTTTTATATTTTAGAACAGAATAATGAGCAGACCTAAAAACGAAAGTGCAACCCCTATCGATAAATATTTGAAGAGAATATTTTTATAATTTCCTGAGACACAAAACCGTCCTCATTTGGTGCCAATTATGTAAGGATGTACGGGTGGGCTTATTAGTTAATACTAAGCCCAAGCCTTTTTAAGATTAACCTTGAAATATGTCCATATTACCACCCTATTTCAAATTTTCAATAGTCTCCCAAACTATTCAATTATTTGGTTTTGTGAATATTTAAGTCCTTCAATTTTTTTTTTGTAAATTAACGATGAGGTATGTATTGAACCTATGATTTTTTTGTCACTAACAATAACCTTTTCCACGGAAGCTATCCGATTAACTCAAAGTCCCCCAATTTTAAACACTCCATATCTGATTCAAAAAGTGATTGGCTTATCATTAATAATTAATTGTTGAGCTGTATCGTTTAACATTAAAATCTACATAATCATTTGTAACGACTCTATATAACCTAATAATTGTAATTAATAACAAATTAAGAATAAATACTACAGTTCTATTTTTGTTGACAATCTAAGTTTTAACATTTGACAATAAATATCTACATAGAAAAAGTAATACTATATTATAAAAACATACTTAAAAAAATTCAACAATATCCATTTATATATATCGATAATTAAATTAGTCAACACATAAGTACTAAATTTTATTAAATTTATTTTCCGTCTTTCCAATCACAATGATCCTAATAAGTGTGGGATTAAGAGAAAAGGAAAGCGATAATGAGATAATCAAATTAGTTACTTAAGTCAATCAGGACTCTTTTCCCAATGGATAATCATAATTTTTTCTTCCCCTCAAATCTTGGTATATAAATCATTGTTTTGTGTACAATCTGCTTGAAGTACAATCTAAGACAAAAATCTCTAAGTACACATTATGACAGAACCAAAAATCTATGAGCTCAAGAATGGTGCAATTCATCTCAAAGTGTCCAACTATGGTTGTACCATCACTTCATTGTCTGTACCTGACAAAGCAGGTACCTTTTACACTTTGTCCTCCAATTCGATTTAATTGACGTTTTCGTTTTTAGAATGTCATGATCTGATTACTTATATTGGAGAATTTATTATATTGGTAATAAAAAAAATGTCAATTAAAATAATATTCAAACTATATGATATTTTTGTCTTATTTTGTCAGCATGATTTGTTAATTGGTTAGTTTATTGATTTGTTCATGTTCTTGATTCTTGAAGGGAAATTGGCTGATGTTGTTCTAGGATTTGACTCGTTGGAGCCGTATTTGGTAATTAAAATTTTTAAGACCCTTTATCTTGTTCTTTTGGAATATTGTTCTTTTCGAATATACTGCATCCCACTCAGTTTAGTTTGACGTTTTCATTTTTACATCTCGAACTTTAACCATCAATTACTTTTTAATTAGATTATGTAAAATTACAAAACGATACGATACTATGGATTTACTTTTAAGTAATAATCCAATGATATAATATTTTGAATATATTAACTTGGGAAAACGAAAGCGTTACTTAAATTGAACTGAGTGTAGTATGTTGGAAAAGGGCATTTAAAGATTCTTCCTTTATGTCCATTTGTAATGATGGTGATTTATGATCTATTTTCTTGGTTGGGTTTTGGTATTGTGCATGAATAGAAAGGAGCTGCGCCTTATTTTGGGTGTATAGTTGGGAGGGTGGCTAATAGGATCAAAGAAGGGAAGTTCAAAATTGATGGGACGGAGTACTCGTTGCCCATCAACAATGGTCCAAACAGCCTTCACGGTATGGCAATTCGATTTGCTCTGCAATTTCATTATCAATGTTTGATTTCATCGGATAAATGCATGTTCATTATAGGTGTTGTAATATCCATTGTAACACTTCAGGTCTGGTATATGTTCAATTTATCTTTATAGTGTGTATAAGTAAGATGATACTCTGTAAACACTAGCTAACAACCCGCATATGCACATTGGGAGCGCAGATAGTTGTACCCATTTTTTGTACCACCTTAAGTTCACAAACTTATTTAAGTTGATGAACCACATGCCAAAGAGTGCATTGGGCTGGCATTGTTGCTAAGCTATTATCAAGAAGGTGATATTTGAACCATGTGGTTCAGAGACCATTTGATATCCATGTCTTGCATTCCATTTAGGATATTATTATCAAGAAGTAGATATTTCCTTCAGAAGCTATTTGATGGTAGCCATGAAAGGAAAGGCGAAAGCGAGATGATATGTTCCCATTAGTTACCAGTTACGTGATGGATTGTTAAGCCTCTAACGTTCTTTTCTGTAATATTGCAAGCGATGTGATTTGTAATCTTATTTTAGATATTGCAACTTCGTTATAGATAGAGTTCATTTGATCTTAAGTTTGTCCTGGAACTGAAAGATTTACATGCATCTTTACTATTTCTTGGTTTTTGACTTTTGCTACATATTGCTTCACATGTCCCTCACATAATTAGGGAACTTTAACCATATGTTCGAAAGTTACGCCTCATTGAGGCCAACTTAATTTTATTTTGTTTGTTAGTCTCTCCACATTATTTTGACAGAATTTTTTAGTTATCTTGAACTCTTCACAATTTGAATCTGATTATAGGTGGGCACAAAGGATATGACAAAGTAGTATGGGAAGTTGTGGACTACAAAGAGGGTGGCGAGAACCCATCCATTACCTTCAAATATCATAGCCATGATGGGGAGGAAGGTCATCTTTCAATCCCTATCTCTCTCATCTCACTCTATTGATTTATTAGTAGCATAATTCATGCTCTTCGCCATAAATCTCCGAAATATATAAAACCTGGTTTGTGTATGCATTTGTTGTTTCTCTTTAAGACACTTGTGTTATATGTTTGTATTATTGTGGTGAAACAGGTTACCCGGGGGATGTTTCGATCACTGCTAGGTATACACTTGCTGCTAAAACTACATTGAGGCTCGACATGGAGGCTGTTCCGAGAAATAAAGCAACGCCAATAAATCTCGCCCAACACACTTACTGGAACTTGTCCGGCCACAATTCAGGAAACATTCTTGACCACACAGCTCAAATAAGGGGAACATGTTTTACTCCTCTTGATCAGAACCAAGTCCCAACTGGGGAAATTCTACCTGTGAAAGGCACTCCATTCGACTTTACCACTGAAACGAGAATAGGCAAATCGATTCACGAGGTTGGTATTGGATATGACCACAATTACGTGCTTGATAGTGGAGATATGAAACAAGGCTTAAAGCATGCTGCGAAGTTGAAAGATCCCAGTAGTTCAAGGGTTCTGAACCTGTGGACTAATGCACCAGGAATGCAATTTTACACTGCTAATTACGTGAACGGAGTTGTTGGTAAAGGAGGAGCTGTCTACGAGAAACATTCCGGTGTCTGTATGGAGACTCAAGGTTTTCCAAATGCAATCAACCAACCGAACTTCCCATCCGTCGTCGTCCAGCCAGGGGGGAAGTATGAACACAGCATGTTATTTGAGTTCTCTGTTGAATAGTTATGCAGCAAGAGAATGTCTAGATGCTTAATTATCCTTGTATCTTTTTTCTTCCTTTTATCTTTTGTAACTTGAAAGTGATAATAAATCATTCTTCTGCGTTGTTCTTCCTCATAATAAATCCACACAAACAACAATAAGATTTGAAGCTTTTGAGCATAACATAAAGAACAATATCTCACAGTTTACAGAATTTGCTGTTAAATATCTTATCAGTAACTATAACTATTTCACAACTCGTTGAGCATCCTTTCACAGCTAAGAGCTCCCCTTTGATATATATCTGATCTGCAGTCGATGCCATTAGAGTACCAATAACTATTTTCTTCAGTTCTGCTCCAGCCTTCAGAAGATAGTTCACAGCTTTTACTGCAGTGACCCTTCTGTTGTTACCCGAGATTCTAATTTCCTTGAGGTTTAAGGATACACATGCATCCGAATTCTCTTGTAAATCGCGGTCAGGATCCCCATCGACGCCCTGATCCAGAGAATGGACACAATAGCAAAGAAATTGTTTCAAAGTGGATTCAAGTTTCAATAAGATCTTCAAATTCTCATTTAGTACCTTTGGTAGCACAAGAACTTCAAGCTTTGGCATCTTGTTTAGCAACTCAACGAAGAATGATGTACCGACCACCCCAAGATTAACACGAATCAAATTATTGAAAGTAGGCAATGGGAGACGACTTCTTACAAGAATCTGCATTAAAGAAATCTTATTGTCAAATACATTTTGAGTTGAGCACTAGACACCAGTATACTGCTCTTATAACTTACCTCCATTGTGGAAGTTGAAAGAGTTAGATGCTTAACATGGGAAACCTTATGAAAAATCTTCATGACGTTTTTAACAGAAGCATTCTGCGTTGATCGAACACGAAGATTTGCATAAATGTGATCTATTAAGTCCATATCTTTTACCAAGTAGTCCATAGCTATATAATCATCCAAATGCAGGCATTCAAGAGCAGGTGCATCGAGAATGATACCAAAACCACGGTCATAATTATTGTTGCACTCCCTTATTTCCAAGCTCTTTAACTTAGGAAGTGATATATCCAGCATTAAATCATGAATCATCAGAGCGCTTAAGACCAGCTCTTCAAGTCCAGGGCAACCTTTCAAAATGCTGTTTGGAACGCTTTGATTGTATACAATAGGTTCGTTAACAAGCTTAAGCACCCTAAGCCGTGGAAGCTCAACTAGAGGGGTGGATTTAAGTCTCCAACCACCAACTAAAACCAACGCCTCCAAAGTTTTGCAGGTGAAAATGAAATCAGGAATGTCATATTGTACATTATAATAGTCTAACACGAGCTCAAGTTTCTTGACATTCAGATGCAAAGCAGATGTAATCCATCTACTAATGTGTGTAAATCTGATTCCACTTATGCAATCACTTAACAACAATCTGAAACTGTTTATACGCTTTATATCATGTAGATGGAAATCAAACACTCGATTGCAGAAGTCGATAAGGAGAGAATTGACCTGTGCTACTTCGTTATCTATATCCATTGTCAGTGAATCATCAAAATCGATATTTAATTCATTGAGTATAGAAGGAAAGAGATTTTTCCATCTGGTGGAGAGAATGGAAGTTGCAATAGCATACTTTGTAGGCAAATATGAGAATATATGACAGAGAACTGAGTCTGGCAAAGAACTGATTCTATCAACTTCATCGTCAATTTCATATTCGTCTTTCAATCCACAAACGGATACTTTATTCTGTTTCATTCAACAACTCTTTAAGAAATCAGAACTTGGTCAAAACAGCAAAATCTGCACAAGGAAAATAAGAAAATAAACCAATAAAATGCACTACTACAGGAATTATTTAAACGGCAAATAAGCTGTTGTGGAGAACGTTTACCAGTTAAGGGAAGCAGCCGAAAGTGATTTACTAATGTTTCAAAATCATTCTTCAAATATATAGAGGAATGTGTACATGATTCTTAGATCTGAAGTAGATAAAAGTTGTTTCTTAGCCGAAGCATAAAGTTAACTTATGAAGATGTGGAAAGTAGACACAAAGTGTAGGCTAATCAAACTTTTCCTTGATGCCTTTGTTCAAAATCTGGGAAACCTTAACCATATAGATAATATAGGACTAGCATAACTATACATAAAACTGGATAAATGGTAACTGTAGCTTTTTGCCCTTCTTTCTTGTTTCCAATAACTTAAAACTGCATGGAGCAACTTTTGAAAGAAAAATTAAAGGAGCAAAGTGAAATGAATAAACTAATTAGTAACAAGAAATAACCTTAAAGTATACATTTTACAAACAAAACTAGGAAGAAGGTGATATAATATGCATGGGTCGTTCCAATCGTGAAGTGATCCCCAAACGTAGACAAAAAATATCGACCTTTTTCTTGGCCATATAACAAAAAAGGGCTTGATGAACACCTTCAGTGAGTTAATTTTTGCACCAAAGATCTGAATATATATGAATAATAGGGAAAAGAAAAAAATATATAAAAAGTGCTTTTCTGCATATTTTGGTTCATTCACTGATAGTTTCTGCCTTTTCTTATTTTATTTTGCCAGCAATCAAACCAAATGGAGCCATCTCTCATTAAATGGGAACTTTATGCATACCATGTCACCCGTGCAGCCGTGCTACTCTATGTTCAGTCATTTCCTCCATTAAGCTCATAAACTCTAGATCTTCTGACATATTTTATGACCAACTCTTCTTCGTTCTTCCTCCTCCTCTATGTGCATTTGTAAGTTATAACTATCATAATTTCACACTTCCTATCTGGTACCAAAACGTGTGTGCCGCACTCACCAAGGACTGGATGTATAACCATTTACTAACTTACCAAAAAAACTGAGTAGGGAAGACAAACAGGAGGGAACCAAAACAACTGTTGCCTGCGGCAAATATATATGTACATCAGTAGTTTAAGTACATGACCCACTTTATGGGACCATTAGACTATTTGGCCTAAATTTATTTGCTCCTTTAATTAATAAGTAGCGTCATCATCTTCTTCATCATTAGCAAAAAGTAATAGTAGCTGCTCGTCCGTATAGAGTGGGAGAGAAGACCTAGCTAGCAGCGGCTGAGTTTGGTTTTGAACTCTACTGGTCCTTTGAGCCTCTGCAGCGGTACTTCTTTTATCTGTAGCTTCGAAACCACCTTTATCCATAGCATGTATTTCAAGTGCTGCATTGGAAGAATCTTCTCCCAGGGGAGTACATTTCCATTTAGAAGGCGATCGATTGCAAACATCCTTTGCGCAGCTTGGACTCCGAGGATGTACATTTTCTTTCTCTCTCTGACTATCATTTTGTGCTTGTCTCTTAAATGTGAATCTTGTGGCCTCTTCTTGAGTGTCTTTGGTAGTTCCAACTTCTGAGGACATACCATCGAGCCTTCTAGTTTGTCCACTGCACTCGACTAAAATCCAAATGGAGACGGTCAGAGTGAGAGTCAAAGCAATTAAGAAGACCAGCAAATTATTTGGTCGCAACTCAAACCATTATATATATAGGATAACAGGATACTAACCATTTTCAGGTGCAACAAATTTGTATGCAGCATTAACCTCCATAGCATGACCATGTAGGTCCTTCGTGAATACCTGTTGGTGGAGTATCTCTTAGATTTTGAACAAATATGGAGACAAGCATACAGTAAATGAATAGCGCTACAAGATCAACAAGGTTCTGGGGAATTTATAGATAATGTCCACGACCGTACTTGCACATACCAGAATTTCAAACCTTCTATAAGCTACATTTAAGGGAACAGCAAGTGAATATGCTACTTACGTTCGTCTCAACTAAAACATAATTGAAAAGATATGTAATGCCGTTTCCAGACTAATGGTTCTTTATTTTGTGATCTAATGAAATATAAGTATAAATTACAAAAGCAGATTTTGATACTAAAACAAACTTTGAAGTGTAATTATCAGTTAAGAGGGTACTAAACCGTTTTTCCAAATCATTTAGCAATGATTGGAAAAGCTTATATTAATCATTATACAAAAAGTAGGACGTAATTGCACCTTTATCAAATTCCGAAGCGTTATATTGAGATAACATGCCATCCGTGATGGTGCAAAGACAGTAACCTGTAGATCAACTTATTCTCATTAATGATTGATCAAGTTATAATGCACAATTTAATCAGGAAGGATTCTTCTATACCATGTGGTGTTATATTAATACAAATAATCTAAAAACGGGGAACAAAATTGACCTTTTGAAGTAGCACAACAGAACCAATTATCAAGTCCTTTCCAAACTCACTTTCACTCAGGACTCTGTGGTGAATACTTGCATCAACCATACCGGTTGGATCCTAAAACCAGAAGTGAAGAGAATTAGTACATAATGCAACTAGGTAAGAGTATTACTTAAGGCTCTGCTGACCTTCAAGGTGACCATAAGACCGCCAAATCCATTTGGTGTGCAAGACTTGATTACAGCCACAACCTAATCATTTTCAAGAACTTCAAGATGTCTTGAGCGAAACATATGAGCAGGAAATCTCATTTTCCCTTATAAACGATAGTGAACTAAATAACATCTTAGACATGTACACTTTTAGGTATTAAGCTCATCAATCACTGGTGTCTGTCAAAAGAATCTCGCAGCTATCAATTATACTGCCATTACAAGTTTTAGGCCTCTGTCTCTCAGTCACAAAAAATGAGAATGCTTGCCATCATATTTCTCTTTATCGATTTTACTTACTGTTTCCACTAATCCACCATTACCCTAAAATGTGTTCAAGTACTCCCACAATACCACGCATGATTCAAAATATCGAATCATTTATGATCACTACCAATCTTCAGATTTCATCAAATTTAATGCTCAATCCAATAGTGTGTTCATCAATCATTAAACCGATCCTACATTACCAAATTCCTAAGCCATATTTTCACATAGAAAATGTAAACCCAAATTAGAAGATGAAATATTAATGTAGCGTACCCGATCAACTTTACCAACATCCAAACAGTTCTTGATTGATCTCAATGGTGTAATGGGAATTGCTCCATCCACCTCACCTATACAAAACAACAATATAAAATTAAATTCACAAAAAGTTGACCCAATGAACTACTAGCCCTCCTAAAAGATTTACATCTAAGTTATCATGGTAACATTAAAGTAGGTATAGATATTATCTATTACTACCTACATTTTTAGTAGATTTTCCAATTTGTTTGGTGATGGTCAAAATTAACAAACTCTATGAACTTAATTAGACATATAACTTTGATTTGAGTAAAATTATCATGTTTGTAAAATACGTTGAAAGACAATTTTTTGTATAATTCCCCCCAAATATTCAAATTGACAAAAGTACATTCAAAATTGGAATTTTTTTCAGACCGAACCAGTAATAATAAAAAATTTATACCAAGAAATTCAAGTGCAGACGTCCATTGGTTGGATTGAAAATCAAAATCAAATTCAGATGAATGATCTTCAACAGCTTTACGTATATATTCCTGAGTCGGAATCACGTAATCATCATCTGGATTAACGTTCTCACGGTCATGACTCTTCTGCAGCATTGCACTTTGCAGTTGCCCAGCTGGACCAGGAATTAACCGTCGATTTTGAGGGGGAAAGGCGGCGGCGGAAACTGTGGTGGTGGTGGTGTCGGCGGCGGCGGGTGTTGTAGTGGTGGTGGTTTGGTGATGGAGGCGGTTACAGGGGCGGAGGAGAGAAGGGAGGTCAGAATCGTCCACGTCTAGTGATGTTTCCCATGGCTCCATCGTTTTGGAGGGAAAAACTCTTCCAAATATGGAGAAATTAGCATGTCAAAATTTTAATTTCCTAGTTAATCAAACACTTTAGTGCAAAACACGAAACTTAATTAATTAAATAGGTTAGTGGAAAATGTGAGTCCGCGAGAGCCATGGTTCAAAATTTCGATACCAAATAATTAAATTTTTTCCTTTTTCTTTAAATTACCGACGAAACACAAGTGAATTTCGAAATGTGATGGTTTCATGGAAACCATTCCATGTTTCGCCTTTTCTTGTATTTTTCGCCCAAAATTTCGAAGACTATTTTATTCAAATTCAATTGATAAGCCTTCTACATATTTGATCATGATACTAAAGATTTGAAATCATGACCGGCGACATTGGTCAAAATTATTGAACAAAGAGAACGACTACTATTTGAAGTTTTAAAAAAGAGTTTTATCCCTGAATATTTTTAAGGTACTTTTATATTTGAATTAAAGACGTTCAATTTCTATTAATAAAATATAAATTAATAGTATTAAATATTTGTTTTCACATGTTTCCGTAATTTTACAGCGTTTCCACAACGTTTCTTATGGTTTCCAAAATGTTTCCATATATTTGTTATCCGAAACTATGTTTCGAAACGAATTTTTGATCCTTGCTTAGAGCCTTCAAATCACTCTCAATCTCCACCTTACGCCATCCTTGGCCCCAAGCCAACTCCAAGCCTTCCCGAACTGGTATAGCTTCTGCCACAGTTGCTCTCTGTATCACACCCTGCTGCCGAAAAGCTGCAGCTCTAACCAATTGCTTTGCATAATGAATTATGAAAGGTTAATGAGATTATTTTGTTTCATGTTCCAGCTAGGTTCCTCACTCTTCTTTGGTTCTTCTTAACAAGGAAATGCCTCGCATATATTATCGTGACAACCAAGTATAATATTTACTCGTCTACCCAATTTCCACGAATGGAAGCAGTAATTTCTTCAAAGAACTCTTACTCCAAAATCGCTCCACAAAGAAACATTTTAATACCACCCTGATCAAACATATCCAGATGAATAACTAACCATTAACCTCAATAAGTGAGAGTGCAATATACAAACACTGCACCATGTTCATATACACTACAATGCCAGGAAATTTAAGCTCTCAAAAGACAACTACTATATATCAATATATTGGAAATACATCACAAAATTAGTTGACTTTCCAAATAAAATTTAGTACTTTGATCTTTTTCCGTTTCGAGTTTATAAACAAATAGAAGTACCACAATCAAGAAATCACTAAACCATCATAACTCAGCCTGAACTCGGATTTTCTACAACAATTAAGAAGAACCATCAAGCAATATAGCAGCTAGCTTCTGACATACTTGCATAAATATAAGACGAAGGGTTAATGAAGAAAATGGCATATTACCAAATTAGGAGGAAAACTACACCATGAAAGAACATTATAGTCCATTAAACAAAAACATCATAAATTATTCCATAATGGCTATTTCTCATTAATAGAAAATATTATAAATCATTTCACAATGGCTATTTCCTTACACACCTCGATGCAACAACAAAAACAAGTCCAGGTGTCAATACTCCCTGCTTCATTGGGAAACCTTGCTTGTCACAGCCTCCCATGATCTTCAAGACATAACCCTTAAACTCCTATTATAAACAGGAGAGGATGAGGCTTTGATGTACAAACAACCGTTTATATGCTACCAATGGACACGAACGAACATCTTACATAAAATTACTTACCTCTCCCAATGCATCTCCTGGAACCTCCTGAGAGATCCTATTATCATAAAAGGCTCGGCTAAAATTTGCAAGAAATAACACAGTTGTTAGGAATGATGAAGGAAACGCTTAATCTGATGACTAAACCCAAATCCAATTGATTTTACCAATTATATCAATATTCACAAAGTCAAAATGGATCAATTAGATTTGAACGGACTATTATTAGAAGAGATTTGTGAACAGAAATGCTTGTCAAACAGCATATATATCCCAGAGATATTGTTTCAGATGTCTAAATTACACATGTATAATACATAGATTTTAGTTCAGCTAAGAAAGTACAAGTATCGATCCAAGGACCATGGCAGCAAGTGCTGTTAGATTCTTTTTAGTTCAAGTTTCATAAAAGTAAGTCAATCAAACAAGTCTAATTTGTTAAATTGGTGCTACATTATGCTTTAGCATCGGTGTATTTCACATATAGTCAGAAGCTTGTAAAAAAGTAAAAATAAATTTACACGTGTGGTGAAACATAAAAGATTAGCTGACCTCCATCCCAGAGTGTATCCTCAGGACGGCAATTCACAAGAGAAAGACACAATAAAATGTTTATCTATCGATACAAAGTTCAAAATCAGGGAGCCAGATTTCGGAATTACAATAAACATCAAAAGATAAGTTGGATAGCTAAACTAACCCAAATATCACAGCGTTCCAAATCATTATGTTATTGTCGGGCGCCACTGATACCTGCTGGAGGGTCCTGCTGCAGCCGTTTAAAGTCTCTCATCAGCCTCTTCTCGATGGAGTTGACATCTTATGTGCAGCCCCCCCTGAATTGAAATCCCACAATTATTTAATATATGAAACACATACAACAAAAAAGGCGTAACAAGTTGAAAGCTTGATACCCTATAGCTTAGTTTCTTATAGCAAAAGAAACATCATAAACATCATTATAGGCTTATAGCTGGCGGCATCTAAGCACAAGCATTCCACCAGAAGCGAACCAAATCAACTCCACAATCAGAACTAACAAACATATACACTAATAGACTACCCATAGTCCATGGTCACCCATTATTTATTCATTAAGCTCAAATTTAGTGAAAATCTGAGTCAATTAGAAGACATTTCATCAATCAACTAACTCAATTAGTTATTTGTACTTAAAATCACCAAAGCTGCAAACTGTTAACCAAAATTAAACTTAAGATACAATTTTAAAATTTCGAACAATCACCAAACAATCAAATTTAGTGAAAGATGAGTCGATTACAATATATTTCATCAATCAAATTTAGCCCATTAGTTATTTCTAACTAAAAAGACAAATGATGCAAACTTTTCACCAAAAACAAACTCAAGATACAATCTGAATTTCATCACAATCACTAAAACATCAACTTTAGTGAACACTGAGCCATTTACCATAGATTTCACCAATCAACCTAAACTCATCAATAAATTTTAGATAAAACCACAAAAGATGATAACTTTTCCAAAAACTAAACTCAATATACAATTTGAATATAAAAAATCCCCAAATTGAACCAGATTTGAAAGATCGATGACATACTGAAATTAAACAATATTGGGCTTACCACAAAAAAGTGAGCGTTTAGGGATAGTTGAAGAGCACAAAAATGGTGTCGGCCTCGCCAAGATTTGGGTGAAATAATCCATGCTCAACAAAAATGAAAATAGATTTGTCATCATAGCCGAACATTGTTGGTTGTTGTAGTGATAATGGAATCACCTCACGCAAACCAAAGAGGTAGATGAAAAACGAAATAAATTTAGAGAAATTGGAAGATTGCACTCTAAGAGAGTGAATGGGGCAAAGATCAAATCAAAATATCAACGGTTGGGCTGAATTTTCGGATGATTTTAGGCCATCACTCATAAATAACATTAAATGCATATCCAACCAAAATCCCTAATTTACTCATGGCCACACACATCAGCGATGTGCTTCAAGCATGGAACGATTGAGATGATAAACTGAAAGCGGGTTGGCGGACAACGGCGCATTTAGATCCGTCGGATCCGGGTTTAGCCCATTTGACCCGTAAAGTACCACATTTTTTGCACAAGGTACAACCGTTATAGTGTGTGCATAGTGTTGCCCGATGCGCACCTGATCTGTTATAGGAGCCCCTTCCCCGGTTTATGTTTTATAGTTTAATTATTAATTTAGTTTAGCCGAAGAAGTTAGGCCCTCCATCTCACAAATAATTAATATAATGACTAATGAAAATCAACAAATTCTATAATTTTAATTAGCATAAATAGTATTAAATTACCATAAAATGGCATTAAAACTATCAGAGTTTCATATAATTTTAAATTTAGAAAAAAAGAAGAAATTAATAAAAAAATTGATAATTTTGATGGATGAAGTGAAAGAGTAAATATTAGATGGTGCAATGCATCATGTATGGACATACATTGCGATGTTCACGGCATGAATATCTGATTGTGAAAAGCCACAAGCATCAACAATTCAATATACATATATCCACCATTCATATCCACCGTTACTCTTCGTTTTCTCCAATTCATTTTTTTTGTTCCTCACCATATTAATCTAAGCAAATTATGCTTCTTTAATGCATCAGCATTATTGTTTTCATCTTCAAGAATAAGGGATTATCTTCATCCAATCATCATAACAAATAATAAATTTTATACAAAGGTAATGTCTTATTTTTATCATTATGACTTTTTCAACCTTACTTCTTGTTTACCAAAATTGTTATTATTATTATTATCATCATCATTATTATTATGTTGTAAATTAGCTATGATATTTACAACTATGGAATAGTTATATTGAAAAGTATTACAAACAAAATAATGCATACAAAAACTGCTAACGAAAGTAATAGTTAGAGTATAGTATGAACAATTAGAGTAAGTACAATTGTACAAAAAAAAAATATGCTTCCACCAATTTGAAGCGAGTTTCTAATGGAAGCAGAAAAAGGAAAGAAAAGAATGGACAAAATTCTAGGGATTCTTCGGATTCATGTGAAGAAAGGTGTGAACCTTGCTGTTCGTGATGTTAACACCAGCGACCCTTACGTTGTTCTCAAATTGGGCAAACAGGTACCACTTTCCACACCTTCTTTCTTCTTAGTCCCGGCATAGCTCAGCTGATAAATAATTAGAGTTTAAAAGTACTAGAAACTTCGACTCTTCACGCAACCCGAGGGTACATTTTGGATTTAGAGCTTCTATAATTATTCAGTTTGTGCTTGTGCTTCACAGCTCTTTTGATTACATATGATTGCAGAGAGTCAAGACAAGCGTCGTAATGAAGGAATGCAATCCTGAGTGGAATGAGGATTTAACTCTTTCCATTTCAGATCCTACCATTCCAATTAAGCTGGTAAGTCTACTTGAAATCAATTTCAGATGTTAATTGTATTAGATTTTTTCGATCAATATTATGAGCATAAGATGTTCCTTCAATTACGTACTGATGCTAAAAGATATATCGAAATGTGGAAGAGGTAGAAGCCTAGAACGATATGTGTCGTCCTTGCCATAAACTGAGGACATAGCTTATTAATACAATGGTTGACAGGTGATTATTCGAAGATAATTATATTTACCGTGGTCTTTAACTATATCCAACTGTGCATATATAGTAACTGTTGAGCACACGATAGGATTTGAATTCTCCATGGATAAAAATATAATGTTCAAGCTGTGAACAGAGAACTTCTGTAAAAGAAGTCCTGAGCAGGTTTATTTGATGGGATCATCATGGACTGTTTCTAGTTTGCTTATGTTTATTTTCTCAACCCATCGAGTTTACCATGATGTCTCAAACATAAATATGTGAAGGTAGATCAATACCAGGAAGGCTAATATATAGCGATTATCAATAAATCCAATACTCGGGCAATATATCTGACAAGGAACACTTCCAAGTTCCAAGAGAAGTGATATACATTAATGTTGATTGGTAAGGTCTGAAAGGGAAGTCTTTGTCAATCCTGAGACTCGACGAAACTTCTTGTCATTGATGGTTGAGAAATATTTGATACATTACTGAATTAGAACCTATATCTGCTTGTGTGACTGATTTTCATATTAGGACTTTGGAGCTTATAAGCTCCCTTTTGCAGAGAAGGACTGAACCTTTTTTTTCTTACAAAGCCTACTGAAAGAAATATTCGACAGATAGTTGACCAAACACACTCTATATATTGATGGAAAATTTCATTCTTTGATTGATCTGTTTCATCCCTAGTTTTATCCCGAAGTTCTCTTGTCCTAGTAGTTTTAGTAATCAATTCCACTTCCGAATTTACACTCCCGGTGGGAAAATTTCTCATGAGGTTATAAATCAAGTAGAAGACACTGAAACCAGTAATAAAAAATCAAGTCTTTGGAAAATTTATATTGGTCTCTGTTTTCCCCTTTATTGATAATTAGGAGTCTTTTTTTTCGATGCATACTGATATAAGTAAACTTGGAATGTTTCCAGACAGTTTACGACTATGACACCTTCAGCATGGATGATAAAATGGGAGAAGCAGAGTTTGACATTCAACCATTTGTAGAAGCATTGAGGAAGAGATTGGATAGCCTTCCAAGTGGTACAATTATTAAAAGAACTCAACCAGGCAGGAAAAACTGCCTTGCTGAAGAATCCGCAGTGATATGGAAGGACGGGAAGGTCGTTCAAGATATTACCCTGAGACTGAGAAATGTGGAGCGCGGTGAAGTGGAAATTCAACTCGAGTGGATAAACCTTCCTGGCACCAAAGGTTTGTAAAACGTGTCCCCGGCCCTTCCATAAATGCAGGTTGTATTAAATGCTCACATTTGTCGAAATATGCAGCACTTTCAGAACAATCGACAGAAGAAGCTACAGAAGAAGCTACGGAAGAAGCTAAGGAAGAAGCTACAGAATAGGAGAATGGAGCAGCGGCTACATGGGAGTCACACTCTTGTTAGACAGAGGAGATTTCAAGCTGGTTATTCAATAGATTCAAGGAGATTACGGCTAAAAAACAAATCTAGTAATGAAGAATAAAACAATAATATTTATTATTTTCGTAATTTTTTTGTAATATGATTTGTAAGTTTTACGTGATTAGAGTTTTGCATCGAAAATAAAAGTGACTATATTAAGTTAGAGGATGTAATTAAATTCATGCCCCTTTGATACTATTAAGAAACGGATTTTTTCCCAATCTAAAATGTATTACTATTGTAATTTGCAAAATTAAGGTTATGTTTGAAGGTTTTCATTCAAGAGTCTTCTGCCCTGAAGGGCAACTTTTTGTTCCCCTATATAAGTATATATATATATATATAGTACTCTAATAAAATTATAAAAATGTCTTTATAAAATAGAGAGAATTAAAGTTTCAGATTCATTCGATAATCTATTCTTTCTTTCCAATCGTATTTGAAATTTTGGTTTATAATGATTTGAAAAGATATTTTAGTAATTTTAATTGGATACTCTATACAACATTTGCGTTTATCTATTTGGGCTTATTTTTATTTTTGATACCTTCATCATTTATTACCATTTTGTATTTGACCATTTCTATTACAAATATTGTAGAGTATTATATTACTATCATATCATATCTTTACTAGATTATTTTGCCCAATGAACTTGTCGCTATAGTTTTACCACCCCACCCTCACCCCACCATCTTGAAACATTTCTTATTTATTTCAAGATACTTCAAATACGGACTATACGACAAAATCATGCATGTCCTAAGCTATGGAAATCAAATACTCCCTCCGTCCTTAAAAGATTGTCACATTTTGATTTTTGTTAATTAAATATTACAAAATTTGACCATAAATTTCTATTAAACGATAAGAAATATTATAGTCTTGTGGGACCTTGTTAGATTTGCCTCAATATATATTTTTGAAATATCAATTTTTTATAATTTTTTCGCATGTAAAATAATAAATATTTACGTTTTAAATCGTGTTTTGTTGACCAACAAAAGTCAAAATGTGACAATCTTTTAGGGACGGAGGGAGTATCTTTTACATTTTCTAACTCGTGAATATAAGAAAATATATTACTAAAATAAATCATTATACTATTTACGGTTATTATTATTTATGTAGTAAAATATGTACAACAATTCAAAATACTACACTCCAAGAATCAATTCAAAATGATCTTCCCCATTATCACATAAATAAGAGATTCATACTATTTGACACTCTTTTTTTACTTAGGCTCATAAAAGACATTTAGATATATTAATCTATCATAATACTACACTCCATTATTATAATAACCACTAGTATGTATATAGAAACCATTCAACAAATGTGTACTTCAACATCTAAAGGTGACTCAATAAAATGAGGCGATGCAAAAAGTTACGTGCACAATTAAACATTTAATAGTCCTTTTTTTCACATCATCTTTTACTTGATAGTGTGATGTTTAGTTTCTCTAATGTTAAAAAAACAATCATCTTTAATTTTTATAATCGTTTAGGTCAAAATTCAAAAATCTTTTCAACAGTTCACACACACAATAGTCAACAAATAAACGCTACTTAATCTTTTTGTAGTTAGAAAGTCTAATATCGATTTAACCTTTTCATCTTTTGTTAAGAAGAGAGGGGGCAGATGTTGACAAGGGTGTTTCCCATGCATTTAGAATGTGTCAAATTATGGAATTGTGACAAATTTATTACAGCTTTTGAGTGGTAAAATAACATACTTCAACGAGTACTCATTAGTAACTATTGAGCATGCTTAATTTAATATTAAGCCCGTGGATAACAAAATTGATTGTGGGGGAATAAGACAAATCATTCTTCATCATTCTTGAGAATTATTTATCAGTTTTAATTTACAATAATTAATAGATGAGTTGAGAGTTAGTTTATTAATATGGTGTGAATGTAAAATGAAAATCAGTGAAATATTATTTTCTTAAATGGATTTAACTATATGAATAGGACATCTAGAGCGATAATACAAATAATTCTCGAAGTTCGCAGAAAATTAATTTCCCAGTAGTTTTCATTGGTGCATTAAGAGTCCTTGAATTTAGAAAGTTATTGCAATACTAATTCTTTTCTTGATTAATGTTACTACATACTAATAAAAATTAGAAAAGGATAATTTGTGAATAGAGAAAATATTTTGGACCATTATTGATTCACCAATACATACACCATCGCAATTATCTCATATTATTATTTGCATTCATCTGATCATCTCTATTGTGGGTTTTAACCCTAACAATAGATTATGTGTGGAAATATAAACTTGTTGACTAAAAGTTGATACTTCTTAGTTTTGATAATAAAAAATTACGGTTAAACATTGATCGTGTGTTAAAGTGACTTGTGTAGTGCTCCTGAATATGATATGCACAAAAACAACCAAGATCATCGTGACCTCCATCAGGTGTTTGGTACCAAATGAGGCTCACAATAGTGACGAAGAGAGTATTACTTGAAGGCCTCCATTGGGGACTTCATCGTGTGGATAGTTCCCAATGAAACTCCCGATAGAAGCCCCAAATGTCACAGAGGGACATCGGGAGGTGTCCATCGGGTAGTGCACGATGGATCACCCGATGGACCTGTTATTCGAACGTGGGAGCCTACCTCACGATAAAGAACATCATAAAAAGTTTCATTCCGGAAATCATAAGAAAAGTCTTCTTGGGTTCCTATTTGATAATTAGGAGTTGAAACGGTAGAGTTAGACTTTGGATTTCTAGCTTGGGTTAGCTAGAAGTTTAGTTGATTGCTTGTATTGAACTATTAGGATTTTTCATATTAGTAATCACTATCCGAAATCTCAACGTTGGAAAGTCAAGGGTCGAGCACGTAAGGTAACCGAAGCTCGCTAAAATCGTTATCATTATTTACTCCTTCTAAAGATCGTATTTAGGCTAACAAAATTGACGGGAATTTTAGATCGGATACCAGGTGGATCTCAATTCTCCCAATCTAATAATTGTCATACTAATAAGAATTCATTCAATATTTTTAAAATTTGACTTCAAAAATAGACATGAAAATCAAATTGAGAAGGAGTAAATACTATAATTATCTGTTCTAGTAGAGTTTTTCAGTGATTTATTCCACTCATTCTCTTTATTTTACTTTTTCTCTTTCAAACAAACAGGAAACTACAAAATTATCACTTACAAAATCCCTCCCACACCTCCTATGCTTTGGAGATTGCAAATGCAACCTTTGCTCTCAACACCCCCCCTCCCCCTCCTCCTCCATCATCACAGTTAACCATCTCTCCTCTTCTTTTTCCAACTTTTCATTGTCTTATATGTTTTCTTGATCCAAACTAGAGCAACCATCAATTTTTGTTGTAAGAAGATAAAATGATTACATGGTTAGATTTCTACCATGTTATGACAGCAATGGTTCCACTCTATGTAGCCATGATCTTAGCTTATGGCTCTGTAAAATGGTGGAAAATCTTCACACCAGATCAATGCTCAGGCATAAACCGCTTTGTTGCACTTTTTGCAGTCCCTTTGCTCTCCTTCCACTTCATAGCTAGCAACAATCCTTATGAGATGAACTTCAAATTCATTCTTGCTGATTCACTTCAGAAAATCTTCATTCTTGCTATTTTGTTGTTTTGGTGTAAGTTCTTCAAAAGGGCTTCTTTGGAATGGACTATTACTCTGTTTTCTTTATCAACTCTCCCAAACACACTTGTTATGGGCATCCCTTTACTCAAGGGCATGTATGGGGACTTTTCTGGGAGTTTGATGGTTCAAATAGTTGTACTTCAGTGTATCATTTGGTAAGATTTTGCACTTGTCATGTACTTGTATGTGTTGTCTGCACTAGACGAACTACGTGCCATTTCATTCTGGTTTCGTCCCTGCCTTAAACGCCTAATAACTCATTTGGATTTCTCAGGTACACATTGATGCTGTTCATGTTTGAGTATAGGGCTGCAAAGATGCTGATTTCTGAACAGTTTCCCGACACGGCTGGTTCCATTGTCTCCATCCATGTCGATTCTGATGTTATGTCATTAGATGGGAGGCAAATCTTGGAAACTCAAGCAGAAATCAAAGAAGATGGGAAGCTTCATGTTACTGTTCGGAAATCGAATGCTTCAAGGTCTGATATTTTTTCAAGAAAATCATATGGGTATTCATCAAACACTCCGAGGGCTTCAAATTTGACGAATGCTGAGATTTACTCTTTGCAATCGTCAAGAAACCCGACTCCGAGAGGGTCTAGTTTCAACCATACTGATTTTCATACAATGGTTAATGGTGGAAGGAACTCAAACTTTGGTGCTAACGATGTTTATGGTCTGAATACTTCAAGAGCGATTACACCGAGGCATTCGAACTATGAAGCTCAAGCTAATAGTAATGCACATTATCCACCACCAAATCCTGCTATGTTTTCGCCTTCTGGAGGTGGTAAACCATTGGGGACTAACAACATTGCTGCCAAGAAGATTAATGGGCATCATAAAGGTGAGTCGTGGAGGAACTAGCGGGCAACACTCGCCTTTAAATTTTTCAGTGACTTAGAAGTCGTGGGTGTTTAAAAAAAGAAAAACAAAGAGTCGACTTTAAATTGTCGTATGGTTCATTTATTTTAAAGTTATATTATCCGCCATCTCCCTAAATTCTTATATTTTTTTTGTAATATTAGTTCCTTCGCTGTCTTTACATAAAAATTTTGGTTCCATCGCTAGGTGAGGAAGGTGGTAAGGATCTTCATATGTTTGTTTGGAGTTCAAGTGCTTCGCCTGTTTCTGATGTATTTGGAGGTGGGCATGATTATGGTGTTTTAGACCAGCCTGCTAAAGAAGTGAGAGTTGCTGTTTCTCCTGGAAAATGTAATCTTTTTCTCTTAAAATGACATTTTTTTTTATAATCTTTTTTATTTTTATTGACTTTTGTTATATATTTTTTAATGATTTAGTGGAGGTTCCTAGAGACAATCAAGAACAGTACATGGAAAGAGATGAGTTCAGTTTTGGTAATAGAGGTTTAAACCAGCATGAAGGTGGAGATGAAAAACCCAAAGCAATGCCTCCAGCTAGTGTTATGACCAGGCTTATTTTGATCATGGTTTGGAGGAAACTCATCAGGAATCCAAACACTTACTCCAGCTTAATTGGACTTGCATGGTCTCTAGTAACATTCAGGTGAGACATCACAAATCACTTAAACCTCCACTCGAAAACCGTCTCCTTGTTATTACAAGAACAACGTTGCACGCATACTATTCGAACCTCCTTACCCTGTTAGACGGAAACTTTCCCAGAGACATTAGATCATCCGACCTTTCTTAATTCTTACTTTGTTTAGACGGGAGTCTCTGGGAAGACAATGAAGCGTGTTCATCGATGGATCAGCAATAATAATAATAATTTAAGCATAGATGGGGGATATAACATAATATTCCTGATGCATAGAATTCACAAATTTAGAATATAAATTAGTGTAAAGATTTTTAATTAATTAAATTTGTTGGGAATTTTGTAGGTGGAATGTAAAGATGCCTGCTATAATAACAGGGTCCATTGCAATATTATCAGATGCTGGACTAGGCATGGCTATGTTTAGTCTTGGTGAGTGTCACATTCTGTTTTGCAGAAAATGATTAAATTCCAACTTTAATAATTATATATTTAAGTTAATGCTTAAGGTATTATTACATGAGAAAGCATGCGATTCAAAGGCCAGCCAACACTGTGCTCACTATCACATGTTTGCCTCTTTCTTATCATCTTTTCCTCTGTCAATGTTTCCTCATTCTCCTCTTTTTTGTATTCAAATCATTAATTGTCTTAATATTATTCCATACTCATATATATATATATATGGTGGTGGTAATGATGATGAGAATCAACCCTTTTACTAAAAAATACGAGAGTGGGTCGTTTTGTACACAATAATCAACGTCGTTGATCGAAAACAGTCAAACTTGAAGCACAATAATCGAACGCAGAATTTTCGTAAACGTGAGTGATCGATAGTGTCAGTTACCTTTTTTTAGTGTTAACGAGTATCGATCGTTGGTCCCTCGTTTGGAATGATGGCAGGTTTGTTTATGGCATTGCAACCAAAGATGATAGCATGTGGGAATTCAGTAGCAACATTTGCAATGGGTGTGAGATTCCTCATAGGACCAGCTGTGATGGCAGCTGCTTCTCTTATTGTTGGCCTCAGAGGTGTCCTCTTACATGTTGCAATCGTACAGGTCTTTTTCCTTCAAACATATACTCATTTTCTATTTCTTTAGTTTACTGTCAGTTTTTTTTTGCAGATGTTTTGTTTGGTTTCCTAGGTTCGAACCGACCCACAAATGTGCACTCACTATCTCCCATTTTATAAATCATATCCACTCATAAATAAATAAAATAAATGGGAGTTTATTATAGCAAATTAGAAAATTTAAAGTTAAAAATAGAGCGGAATCTTTTAATGATATGCATGTCATAATATATTTAAAGAAACTTCCACTAACTAAAGGGTAAGATATTGCAATCTTATATCAACAAGAAAAGAAATAAAAAATATTTTTTATTTAAACATGAATGATGAAGTTTTATTAAATTAACCCTATATATATTTTTATTTTGTATGGAGGGGTCTAGTTTTATATCAATAAAATAAGATTTTCTAGATGAATTAATAGGGTTGTATGTGGGTCATCATAGTTGTTTCTATTAGTTTATTATCAATAAATTTTAGGATAAAATTTCATAAATTGTTAACATATATCATGAATCAATCATTTTTTATGTTAATCGTTCTACATGTCAATCTAGTATATAAAGTCCAAGGGACTCGGGTTACACATACGAGAAGATATTGATGAAATAAGGCTATCCGGATAAATTGATAAGGCTTCGAGTAATTTCTATTTATCATCAATTGATTTTGCGATTACCTTTATCTTAACAGGCAGCGCTTCCCCAAGGAATTGTCCCTTTCGTGTTTGCTAAGGAGTACAACGTACACCCACAGATTCTGAGCACAGCGTGAGTGAAACATCATATTCTTCAACAACAAAATCATATAAATTGTGTACCCTTTTCTTTTAGTAGCATATTCTAATTAATTATATTTAATCATGCATTATTTGAATTGCAGTGTGATATTTGGAATGTTAATTGCGTTGCCAATTACGTTAGCCTACTACATTTTGTTGGGGCTTTGAAGTGGAGGCAACATCATCATACTATATTCGATCTTCGAATTATGAAAATGCATGCTAATATTTTGGATTTGGTAAAGTTGATTATTAGCATTATAAAGTCAAGATGCATGGGAGACCAAAATTGGGAGAAAGGAAATCAAATTGATCGAACAAGAAGAATCGATGCTATTTTCATTATTAGGCTAGAATAGTTTGTAAAATTGTGATTGTAGTGTTGATGAATTATTAAGTAAAAGATAAATAAAAGAATGAATTTCTAGTTGATTATGATCATATTAACTTTTCTTCTAATTATTTATTAACAAATCTACCAATCTTTAGTGTATTAATTATGAGAAAATTGTTAAAATAATTCTAGAAAATATGTGCAAGTTGCACTTTAACCCGAATAAATGTTTGTGAGGTGGAAATGGTCCTTGTAATTGGTATAAAAGATACAACTTGGTCCTCCATAACGTTGCCGTTAAGTTGAAACGGAAACACACGAATAATCATCAATTTTTGATCAAAATCGAAATTTTAACACTTAATATTTAGACTTTATTCAATCTCCCTCCAAATATCACTTCTCCTTGACTAGAACTCATATTTTCCCTCCAAAACCATGAAATCCTACTGATTAAAATTTAAGCTGATGTAATAATATATGTAAATCATAAATAAATCATACTCCCTCCGTCCCTAAAAGATTGTCACATTTTGACTTTTGGTAGTCAACAAAACACGATTATAAAACGTAAATATCTTTTACTCTACATGTAAAAAAATTATAAAAAGTTAATATTTTAGAAATATATATTGAGACAAATCTAACAAGGTCCTACAAGACTATATTATTTCTTATCGTTTAATGAGAATTCATGATCAAATTTTATTATATTTGACCAAAAAAAGTCAAAATATGACAATCTTTTATTGACGAAGGGAGTATTAAGGAATGTGTGACATTAGTGTTTATTATTGCCACGATTTTACTACTAGGAGTGGAGCATTTGGAGGCCAATATGGCAATATCATATATTTTATCCCCAAAAAAATTAGCGACTTAAGAGCATTCGCAACAGACTTCCTAAACCTCTTCCTATTTCATATTTAGAATAGGGAAAGATAAAAAGAAGTAAAAAGGTATCAAATAGCAGATTCTCTATCTCTAAGAACTTTACCAAATATTAAAGGGAATGTCTTATATTTACACCTTCCCCAAACCACTTTTGTTCTTTATATCAAGTGTTGTAAGTAATAAATAGGGAATCTGAATTTGAGCAAAAGTTAAAACATACTTCTTAAATTTAATAAAGTAGTATAAGGAGTTGATTTTAGGGAAAAATTTTAAGGAATCTGCTGCGAATGCTCTAAAGGCTCCCAGTAATGAAAAGCCGATATCTACGTTTTTGTCATGACCTATGGACTCCAGAATCATCATCAATAGTTGGTAATGTTTCTAGTCCATTATTTGTGTAATCTATATAGTCTATTGTTTGTGTTTAAAATTTCATTTACTTTGTTACATTGCTAAAAATTTGGTTAACTCTATGTCAAGCGGAGTACGTTATGAATATATGCTAATTTGACAAGTGTGATTATGTAATTTTGCATTTGAATCTTCTCTTTTGTTAAATGTAGTCATGTAGCTCAGAAAAATCGAACATGTGCTAATTTTTCAACTCCTCCTCTCTCAAAAACCCTCAACACCCACAATTCCAGTTGAGAGTTAGGCGATTTGTGTAAAATAGCAAAATCGGCTTCGTCAATGAACGAAAATCCTTTGACGACTCCATAACCAGCGTCAGAGGCTCCCGAAATTGCATCATGTGACCTACACGTTCAACGTTTAACGACACCCCAATAAATTGGGTTATGGTATGGAAAAAATTTAAAAATAAGTGATAAACTAAATAGTTTTAAAATATAAATGATGGACTGAAAAAAATTTATTATAAATCAGTAATGATTCTGACCATCAGCCCTTTTTTTTTTTAAGTAAAGGTGACTATAGCCTAATTGCGTAACCTTATTGTATACTAATAGTATTTAATGTTATTGTTATTATACATAAAGCATTAATAGCACTTTAATTTTCCTTTATCTGATGATAAAGATTTAAGTAGAAGATGAATATTGTACTAATAACACTATCGCATCTTTCTGGTTGCGGGAAATGGTAAAGACCCGATCAACTAGCACATCACTCGTAGGACAAGCTTTATTAAAAAAATTGAAAGATTTAGCACTCATGAGTTAATTAAATGGCAAGTGTAATAAAAGGGGTTTGTTAATAATCATAAAAAGTTTTGAATCCAAACACACTTGATTGCTAATTTATAAAATAAAAATAAAATTAAAAAAAATTAACCCTCATGAAATTAGTTAACAATAATTATTACAAAAACATAAACATCTAAATCTGCATAACCACCTTTCCTATCTAAAATATTTGTATTATACGTTTTGGATAAGTTGGTTACAATAGTACTTTTATGAGTGTATGATTCTTAACAAATGCACATAGCTTGAAATTTGAATATGTGTCTTTGTAGTCATTTGAACGGTGAGTTGATTACAATAATTTTAAATAAATTTGTTGGTTGGAAAAAGAGATTTAATAAAAAATATGATCTAAAAAACTATGATTAAGTTATAAATTGAAATTGGTATCGTTCTAAATTACAAAATTAAAATGCTTGTTTAATTGAGGACTAGATTATACCCACAAATAAATACTTTTGGGCTAAACCTCAACTTTGGGCATGAATATGGTGTCAATAAAATTAGGTGCCAACAATGTCAAGAGAGTACATTTGTATTCCAACTTCAATTAAGAGAGTACATTTGCACTCATTTATATAAGAGTACAAAAGTACTACAACCAGTTATATGTTCTTAATGGTGGAGTGCAAGTATACTCTATAAATTATGTCAGAGTACAAAAATACTTCAAATCCAATTATAGATTCTTCATGGTGGAGTACAAGTAGTGTTGTTATCTGTCCGGTTCGGATCGATTTTTATCCAATCCAGGACCGGACCAGTTCCAGTTCCGGTCCATCGGGAACCGGACCGAAACCGGTTGGAACCGGTCTGGTTACCGATTTATCCAGAACCGATCCGATCCGATTATATCCGATATCCGAAATTGTATTAGAATTCCAAATATTGTATCCGAAATTCGAAATTTATTAATTTGATTTCATTTTTTAAGCCAAAAAACAAAATCTACCACAATTAATTAACTTGTATGTTTAAATCAAGAAATAAAATAAACCATAATTATTTTGACCATTAATTTATAGTTATTATAAATATAAAAAAACAAAAAATATAAAGAAAATGTATGGATGAATTTCCGGATCGAATAAACCAAATCCTTTTCGGTTCTCGGACCGGATCCGGTTTCGGATTCCGGATCAAACTTTGGAACCGGACCGGATCCGTTTTACTATCAGGTAAACCGGATCAGTTCCTGACCGGTTTCCGGTTTATCCGATCCATTAATAACACTAAGTGCAAGTATACTCTTATAATTTATATCAGAGTACAAAAGTACTCCAACCTAGTTATAAATTCTTTGTGGTGGAGTGCAAATATACTCTGCAAAATATGTTAGAGTACAAAAGTACTCTGACATTATTTAATTAACAAAATTTGGTATTGTTGGAGTTCAAATATACTCTGCAAATATATGTTAGAGCACAGAAGTACTCTGACGTTATTTAATAAACAAGTTAAAAATGAAAATACATGTTAGAGTACAAAAATACTCTGTTAACTGAAGTTGGAGTACAAATAAACTCTGTTAGCATTGTTGGCACCTAATTTTGTTGGCACCAGATCAAAGCCCCTTTCCAAGAAGTCTCGGGTTCGAATCTCGCAGAGGAGTATATTTAAACATACTTCATCTGCTTTCATGGTTACCTTTGCAGCCCTTTCGGGGCTGCGTGTGCAGCATTTCAGTACCCACTATGTGGGATTTCAGCGCTTTTCAGCACCCATTCTATGGGATTTCGAGCGTTTCAAGTCAACTTTGGGGACGGACTCACATCTAGGAAGCGAAATTCAAGCATTACGTTGGCGTCACATCCAGGAAACGACTGTTCATTGCACCAGCAGTCGAGAAGATGAAGCTGTTTATTTGGAGGTTAGACTCCCATTTTCTTAGTTTAGAAATGTAATGTATTCCTATCACATGTCTATTTATAACTTCTATCGTTTGAATGAAAAAAATCTCAACTTTTTCACTGGATTATTCGATTAACTTAAAATATATTACACGAACAAATTAATTGATGAGCTAAATAATCACCCTCTTAAATTTGACAAACTCCCCCACCTAAGTGAAGTCGCCACGCACTTATGTTCCTTATATATATGAGGAAATAACCAAAAGAGGTGATGAATAAAATTAAAGAGTAGTGGAATTAGAAAGTGTAGAAAGACAAATTCCTATAAAAACAACAAAAGCATCAAAATCGACGACGAGGCCAAATTGCAAAAGGGCAAAGGAGAGTGGTGAGCTCTATAAGCTCTTGTTGGAGCCAAACCCTAGTGATACAAAACAGAGAAGAGCAAGTGTTCCACTAAGTTTTGTTTGGTCGGCCAATATCTAGACAATATTATACTTTGTGGCCATTCTTCAATAATTTTTCATAGATATTATTAGTCTCCTCTCTTTCAATTTACACACGCATGCATCTCTAAATTATACTTAGTGTAGGAACTCATCATTGCTAAGTTGTAGCTAAAGTGGTAAATTCACTTCAACTAATCATCTACATCACCTCAATTCAATAATTTAATTTAATTAATTAATTACTCATTCAAAATTGTAATTAGATAGAAAATTTAGTTTGATTATTTCGAATTATTAATGTTTATATTTGATATCATGTACTCGAAATATGACCCTCCATGATGAAATCGCAAGTCAAAATCGTTGTACTCAAATCACTCGCGCTAAGTACTTAAACTATCTAATTTTTCAGCCTGAAATCATTAAATCAAAACTTAAATCATCTAATTCGACTAAAACGTGTCATAATGAACTACAATCGTTTATAACGTATTATAATTGATTATAAGGTGTTAAAATGGATTATAATCATCTATTATATATCCTAAAATATTATACTTATAAAAAAACTCAACTATATCAACATTATATTCTCAAAATTCGATCTTTTACTACAAAATAATATTAAATCTCCAGCTTACATCCACCTACAACACACACAGAACATTAAATCAGTGGTTCAAACGTGAGTTAAACTCAAAGTATTGTGTGTAACTTAAAAGATTCAAACTTTTGTTCAAATAATTTAAAATAAACATATATTGTATAAATATCAACCATAACCATCTATATATAATTGTTATAGGGTTAATGGCACGGATGATCACCTAAGTTTGCCAAATGTTTCCAGTCGATCACCTATGATTTAAAACGTTCTAGTCGATCACCTATGTTTTAAATTGTATTCCACTTGGTCACTCCGTTAAAAATTTCCGTCTAACTTCAGTTATCTTGGTCATTTGGTTGTCATATGACAATTAAGGAAGGGTATTTTAGTCAATCATCCTAACCCTCTCCTCCTTCACAATTGGCTGAAACTTTTTTGTCGGGAAATTAGAGAATGATTATGGTATTTTGTATACTTAAAATACATTTAGTAAATGATCGAAATACCCTTAATGCAAGTCACGTGTTAGTCACATGCAAAATTTAACGGCAGAGTTACAGATTGGGTGATCGATAATCATAGGTGATCGACTGACCTGCAATTAACCCATTGTTATACAACAAAATACACGAAGATTAAAATTTTTCTTAGAAAACAACATCAAAGTACATATACATACAATAACACACATAAAACAAAGATTCATGCATGGTTTAAACCATTTGGTTCTATGTTTGTAGAAATATAGATTGAGATGTTTTATTGATGATAATTGTTGTCGTTATACAATACACAAAGCTATATTTATAGGTAAAATATAACCTAAACCTAATGCTTATGTGGGTTTATGGGCTAGCCACCCATACCGTAACAACCTAACCCTAGTCTCTACTATGTGGGCTTATGGGCTAGTCACCCATAACCCTAACACCCTCCCTCAAACTCATGGTAATTTTATAGAATTTCCATGAGTTTGCAATACAAAATTAATGAGTAATAAAAAAATATAAGTTGGATCAAGCTGGATCCATGATCAATGAGTAGAGGAATCGCCAGAATACGCCTATTGCCAATCAATAACAGCCAGGAACGCCATCCTTTTCGAACCTGTCAGATCAGTGTGTGTCGGATTCGCCAGACTATGCGTAATTTGCCATCAATAACTGCCAGGAACGCCATCCTTTTCGAACCTGTCAGATTAGTACGTGTCGCTAACAACTATATCATCCCGATACATAACTACGGCATCATCCCGATGTGTAACTGCAACATCATCCCGATGTCTGACTAAAGTATCATCCCAATACATAACTACAGCATCATCCCGATGCTTGACTACAACATCATCCCGATGTCTGACTAAAGTAAGATCCCGATACATTATATAGTAGATGATAAGAAAAAGACCTCAGGTTAGTAACCTGACATTCAGTTAAGAGCAAAAATAATGCTCTTAACACAATGCTCTTAACAAAACCGACCTAGCTCTTAAAAATAAAATTGAAAAAGATCAGATCCCGCCGGTGAGTATTACATAGTAGAAAACCCACCGGCAGGGCAGCGGAATGTGTATTTAGGCCTCAAGAATCGATAGACTCGGATACCATGTAGAAATATAGAGGAAGATATTTTATTGATGATAATTGTTGTTGTTATACAATACACAAACCTATATTTATAGGTAAAATATAACCTAAACCTAATGTTTATGTGGGTTTATGGGCTAGCCACCCATACCCTAACAACCTAACCCTAGTCTCTATTATGTGGGCTTATGGGCTAGTCACCCATAACCCTAACAATGTTAATGGGATTCGAACTCACGTTACATGAAGAGACGAGACTATGTACAAATGTACTTAGCATTCTAGTTTTTTATTAATTGAGCTTTGGTGGGGGAATTATGATCCCTGATTATACCATTAGGTTCCACGTTAACTAGTGTTTATATTAAATAAATTACGTCGTCTATTATAATATGTTAGGCAAATTGAATAAATAGTGTGGATATAAAGAAATCAATAAAAATTAAAGGAGTGCACTAAGATGATGAGCTTATTTAAGAAAGAAAAACAAAAAATGGAGCGTAAAGGAGGAAACCTAACTTTAATTTAGATCTTCCGATTATAACAGCTCTGCCCAATTGCCATTATCATATTTTGTGTTCAAAAGGAATGGAATTTTGCGTCATTTGGTTGTACCCTTCACGACTTTAATTTTCTGATTTCCACTTTTTAGTTCGGACATAATTATGCCTTTTAAATTAAATAAAGATGTCAACATAGTAAAGATTAATGTAACTTCATCTTTTTTTCTAACTCATTAACATTATCTGGTCTTTTCGAATTAGACCGAATCGAACCGCTAACATGTTAGCTAACATGATTGGGCCTAATAGTTGAGCCGAAACTGGGCTAAAAGTTAAATGCGTGGATGCGTCCATCAGACTTTTGGTATGGACTTAAAGTGGGCCTCCGCTCCCAGGTCTAGACGTGCCTAACAAACCGGGCCCAAACAGGCGTCCCGTGCCTGGCCCATCAGACCGGGCCCCTGAAGCCCAAGCCCGGTTTGAGCCCATTTGTTAAGGGATCGTATAAAATACACGGTATACCGGATACAATATAAAATACGGGTCTGTACGGGCTTTGGTTCGGGCCGGTTCGTTTAACACGTCTACCCAAGTCCTTTGAGTTGAGTAGGGCTTAGTCTGAAATTTTATAAACAGACGTGGACACTGTTACTCAATATGTAATTCGTAGAAGAGGTTAATAAAGATTACGCCGATTTTATAACTTTGTTCATTATAGATAAATTTAGAAAGTTATAACAACTACAACAAGAATGAACCAAAAATGATAAGACAATAATAATGCGAAAAATAAATATTGGAAGAATAAGAAATTGCTCCGTGATTTTAGCGAGCTTAAATACCCTTACTGCTCGACCTTCGGCTTTCTAACCACGGGATTTTGGATGATCAGTAATATGGAGAAATATCCCGAAATTCGATAAAGCAATCAATTTAAGGTTAGCCTGACCTTGAATTTTTTCTAGCTATACCACTAAAAACATCTAAGTACCCTTACTAGATTTCACTTAAGAAAGATGAAAAATCACTCTTGAACAAAGTATCCCTTGACGGATGAATACAGAATGAAACAAGATTAGCTCTATGAAATGTTGTTCACAATCTAAGAGGAACGCAACAATCATTTCAATAATGTTTTCACTTAGACAATTGAAGGCTAGGGTTTTTGAAAGATTGGCAAAAGTTGTGTTTAAAATGGGTGTGATTTCCTTTAATAAATGTTCACAAATTAGCTGAAAATCACCTCATCGAGGCCTATCATCGGAATCTCAAGCTCACGATGAAGCACTCGTTAATCAAACAACAGTCTAAGAAGTACAAAAGACTTCAAGTCATTGAGACTGTCATTGTGATGGTCTCGATGGGCTAAGATTGACAATGAACAGGTTCATCGAGACCTGTCATCGAGAGCATGGGCGCGAAGGACCTCGATGCTAGCAGCATCTAGAGAACATTTTCATCAAGAGCCATGTGCCTCGATGAATTTTATTATGGAGCTCTCGCTGAAGATATGAGAAGACCATTATGCCCGTCATTGAGACATGTCATCATGACTTGTAGGTCTCGTTGAAGATCTTGATGCAATGTTATTTTTTCACTATGATTCATACGATTAGTTCAATCTTGATGCTTGCTAAAATAACACAAAGTTATTTGTATAAGTTTTAAGATTGATTCAATTGAATGTATTTTCATCCAAAATTATTAAAATAATTCTCACTATCAATCTTTGTTCAATTTAGACTCATATCTAAAACTCTCTAACAAAATATCAAAAAGATGTTTCAAAAATATACCAAGGTATAATATCTTACATCTATTTTATTTTTATTATTAACATAATAATTTCATCAAAGTAAATTATGTATTGGATATTGAAAACTTTTGTTGATTCATCAATAATTTAGCCACCGGCCTATAAATCTTGTGGTCCTATGGGCTATGACTAGTCCTGTGATATTATAGAACATGAAGACAAAAAAGATTCCAATACTTCATTTTCTTGGATCCACTAAAGATTATTTAAATGATCTTATAAGTACAAAGATTTTATTTAAAAGACATACTCCCTTCATTGTTTTTAATGTGTTATTTTGATTCCTCTTTATCACAGGTCCTCAGTAGCTCCATCAGACATTTATGCCATCAAGCATGGAGCGTTTTTTTGAAGACACTAGATAGCTGCAGAGTTTTCCTACATCTTAGCATAGCAGCCACACTTTTGGATTTGCAAACTGAATATCCACCTATAAGAACTAATTTTGTTGTCCCTCGGGAGGTTTTACAGTTCTTATAGCTGAATATTCTCGGATATAATAGCCTAATTAGCTTGTATTATAGGACTATGTAAATTTTATTATGAAATATATGTCAATTATCTAAAAAAAAAAGAATGTGTTATTTAGTTAAATTTTTTATGTTTTTGTCATATTATTTAATATTTCAATGTATTTTTGTCATTCTCTTTCATATATTATCCTTAATAAAATAGTAAAATTTTATTGATTTTTCAATACAAAACTTGTGTGTTTTAAAGTATAATCAACGATAACTACATCATTACGTATATAATTGTTTAAACAAAAGTTTACATTTCAAGACATTGATTTGAGTTCATATTTTTTATTAACTCCAACAAACTGACGGTAAAATTATAATCTTTTTACATCTTTAGTAAAGTAAATTATTATTAAATAATATATAAAAGAAAACAGAGTGACTAGCATCCATGAAGATCAACTACTAACACTATGAAAACATCCAATAGTTTTATTAAAATAAAGATAACCTTATATGATAGATGTGATTGCAGTATTAAAACTTTTCAGTTATAACAATTAATTCGCTTGTAAAAGCTTCAAACGTTATTAAGTTTGATGAGAAAAAACAATAAAGAGTTAAATCTTAATTTGATTCATATATTTTGATCTAAGTTAAGTGACAATGTTAAAAAAATTGTCTGTTAATTTATGTAATTTGGTCGCCAAATATCCAAATGAATGCAATCATTTGTTAATTTAGTTTAAACGGCCAAAATAATTTGAAGGCACAATGTTAATAGTTAACAATTATATTTATTTAAGGACCATTGTCTATTTTATTAAGACTAAATTTGCAATATTATCATTATATAAAATCAATTTTAATTTATTTACATTTAAAAATTAAATTGATAACTATCTCAAAAATATGAATGTAATTTTCTTTTGATGGGTAGAATAACAAGGATGGAGTATGTACGCATTTCTAGGTAGATACACATTACGAAATTATAATAAAGACATTACTTTTTTTATTTTGTAAATTAATCTTGGATCCACCACAACCTATCTTCCTCGACCTTACAAATCCTAAAAGGCCAAAAGCCATGGCAGACTTGGACATACTCTTCCCGGTCCCATTGGAATAGTGGGTGGGGAAATAATTAACACTAGTGACAAGTGTACAATATAACTATATATAACTATATCAAAATAGTTGGGAGCACAATTTAATTGGTAAAAAAAATTAGAGTGTAGAGTACTAGTAATCTCGCCCCTTCACGTAATTTGAGTTCGACTCTCGCAAGGAATCTTTATGTTGATGAAGTGGTCTTTAACACATCCGCGAATTACCTCTCTATGTATTTTAGGGAAGGGTGCGTAGAGACAATTAGTGTAAATGTGTGATGATTTCACACTTTATAATTATATCAAGATACAAGAACAGGATTTCAATTAATAATAATACTTGACTTTTGGATCAATTTGGAACATCCTTTCTCTTTTCATGAAATATATAGGGGATTATTTAAAATTTTAATATAGTGTGTTTATTTTATCAAGAATTTGAAAATGAAATCTATAAATTAATCAAAGACTTAATTCATTTAAGTAATTGTTTTGAAATAGAGTATATATTTACATATAAATGCCTAATCCATATAATATGTATGCCATATGATAACAGTTATATAAGTTAAACAAAAGTGTATTGATAAGAATCAGTAGAATATAGTGATGTACACAATTTTAATGATATACACATTAGTTATTTTTTTGTAAATTAGTGATAAAAATATGAGTTACGTGTCTTCAATCAATCTTGAACCTAATATATTTATATAAAAGATGGGTCAGATATACCAAGCTATTAAATCATCGAAAATGATATATACACGTTTTTTATGTTGATGAAGTTTTCTTGTATTAGTACAGCTACACAGGGATGAATGGGTCAATATCAAAGTTTGTAAATGATGTTATCATTTTGTGGTCCATGTATATAATCTATTTATGCTTAACTGAACCAATCCTCATATAATTGACATATTTGCAGTTAATAGTGATACAGCTCTTGATAGCTTAGAGGTTAGTATATTTGATTGTACTACCAAATATAGATATGGAATAACAAAATTATTGCATGTAAAGGTTCACATGAGCACATATATTTTTCAATGAAGAAACAGAGTGCTCATTCATCAGTAGAATTTTTTTTTTTTTTTTGTAAATTAGCGATGAGATGAGTTTTGAACTCAGGATCTTCTGATTACTAATAAGAGTCTTTTTCACTAAAGTTAGTATTCGATTGACTCATCACTGTATCTTTTAATTTGGTGCTTTGAGAAAATAGATTATATGTTACTCCCGACGTCCAAAAATAGTTGACGTTCTAGCAATTTGCACATATATTAAGACTAATTACAAGTAATTAAAAAGTACATTGAAAAAGTAGAAATACAATTATTTGGAACCATATCATTACTTGGTTGCTAATTTCAATAGAAAAATAGTCAAAAAGTTCATTGAAAATGTACAAATATAATTTTCAATGTTAAAACATCAACTATTTTGGGACATAAAAATAGTGTCAAAACGTCAACTATTTTTGAACGGAGGGAGTATTTATCATTCCAATATCAAGATATATAAGTTCGTATTGTTTTCACTCATTTTAAAATGATCACAATCTATCATCACTGGTCACTGGACACATATGCCCGCCTTTGGGTAAGGTTGTGGCACAATTGCAATAGGTTCCCGTTTCAACAGGTTTTTAAAATTTTCGAAAATATATGGCTTTTCTGTCATATAGGCATTCGAATTTTCGTGAACTTTTCTAATTAAATTCGGTTATCAAATTTTAAAGTGTTTAACTTTTCAAGTAAGCATTTGAGGTATAGTTTTGACACTTGAATTGTTGGAAAATAAAAAGATTTGACACCTGAAATTTACTTTAATGTATATTACACTTTATGAATCATGTTTTAAATAGCAAACACTCAACTAGATCAAAATTCAATAATTAATATTTATTGGTTACATTCAAAATAAAATAAAAGCACTATGTTCAACCTGAATTTTGTTAAAATATAAAAATTAGTCCTTATTAAAACATGATCTAAATAATTGTTGATATGTAATATCTTTTAATTTAAATTATTTTATTATAAAGATATTTAACTTATTTTTTTCTTTTCTAATTTAGTTTAACTGGCTATTCTAGGTTTGTGGCGATTTATAAAAATGAAAAATCAAAGCTGAACCAATTAATACATAATTCAAACAATAAAGAAAAACCAAATGAAAAAATTGCAAAGTTGTCATATTGGTTCCGTTTTATAACATTTAGGGATGGAGGGAGTATTTTTCAAGATATATGTTAAAAAATGGATTTTAAAAATTACAAAAATTAGTGGTAGTTTGGACACATTCAACTTAAAATCTAGTTCTTGCAAAGAATAGTCCAAAAATAATACTCCTACCAATTAAGAATCTTTTCGATCACGTGGCACTGGCCCATTCGTGATATTAGATTCATCACTCCCCAGGCCCTACCTACCCACCCTACTCCAATAATGTGGCTTAATTGCTATATACACCCAGATAGTGTTTTTTCTGTCGATTGTAATTCCTGTTTTACCCTACCCCCTTTGTTTGAGTTGTGTGTTCGATGAAAAGTTACAATTAGGCACAAAAATGATACTCCTTCTGAGTTGTGTTATGAAAAGTTTAGGAACAAAAGTGATACTCCTTCATCCTTAATTAATAGAATATTTTAATTTTTTAAGGCCAAATTTCAAAAATAATCATGATGAGTTAATAAGAATTAATATAATCCTATAAGATTTTGTTAGATTTGTCTCAATATATATTTTTGAAATATCAATTTTATATTTTTTCACGTGTAAAATACAAAATATGTACATTTTAAATCGTGTGCATATGACAATGAGAAGTCAAATTGTCCCTATCATTTAGGGATGCAAGGAGTATCAATGCACCCCTTTTATTTTGTGTTAAAGATAAACAACCTTGCAAAAGTGCACAGTCCACACCTGTTCTGGTCCGGGCTGTACATGATTTAGAGCATGTACATCAGCTCCCCTAAATTTTCCTCTACAATTCATTCTCAATTGTCATTTTTCTATTTTTGGGACTAATTGCTCTTTAGCAGATCCCCTATTATTTACAGCTAATTAAACCATAGTAATTATAACTAGAGAATAGGGAGAGTACAAATCTGAGGGTGAGTGAATAAATTATAGGAAGCCAAACTATTTTAGGGGAGCTGAAAAAGTGTTAGTTTTAGTAAGTTGAACCCCTATTATAACTTTTGGAGGAGCTGATATACATGCTCTTAGTGTATCAAAATAGGTTTGGCCTTATTTCGTTCCATACCCACATTTGGTTCATATATTCGACATTGTTTATGTTATTTTGTGCTAAGGATAAAACGACCCTCCAGAATGCACAGTCCCACAATTCATATATAATTTGGTTGGGGACCAAGATGATTTGGGTGCACCAAAATAGGTTTGGCCTTATTTCGTATTCCAATACTAAGTTATTATTTCATACCCATATTCGGTTCAATGGTTCGACCTTGTTTTGGTCGCCAGACATAACCAATTTCGCAGAGTAGGCGAGCTTTGTAACAGCAAGATCATGAACTAATCATCATATCAACACTTTCTTGGTCGAATCTATCATACAATACTTACCTAATATAATTACTTGATTGACGTAATTTACAGACTATTACACCAACTTGAAATCTACCGAATACCATACGCTGTCAATATAAATCACAAAAGTAGTACTCTACTTAGTATGTTCTTAGGTATGAGTAATATGCCCCTTTTTAGTTTAGGGCAAAGTAGTCATTGCATTTCTGAAGGGTGTTTAGTGGTGCACATTTTTTTGTTTCTTTTGGTAATATTTTTTTTATCTGAAAATAGTATTTTGAATCTGCCTTCGATACTCTCTAATCATCTCCAATTCTCCACATCCACACCCACCCCCACCCCCACAACCACTCACACCCCTCCCCCTCCCCCCTCCCCCAATCATCAATCTTCAAGAGATTCAAAACCCAATTTCTGAATTTTAAAGAACCATATAAGTCTATAAATACCCCCCTTTGAGTGTTCATTTGAGCTCACACTTACCATATAGCTAATGCAGCAAAAGGGTAGAGCTTGGAACCATAGATCCAGGAGTTTTTCAAGATCTCGTCTTGCTGTTGAGGGTTGTTAGTACCCATATAAACCAAAACCATTTTTCGTTATTATCACATTATCACATTTAATATAGTTCTTGATTATTAAGCTCAATAATATAAGGAAGACATAAAAAAATCCAATCTTTGTTCAAGTTTCGTTATACCCTTTAATCACCATGGCTGCTATTGGACAAGGTACTAATGAAATACGACTCAATTCATTAAAATTGACGTTTTTTTTGCCATTTTAATTGATGTTGTGGTTTATGTTTGTCGAAGCTTTGACGATCAATTTCTTTGTTATTCGTTATTCTAATATTTCATAATTTGATATCGTTAGATTTTTGTTTAAAAGTATTTTCATGGTGTTATTTTCTATTAGTTTATCATAATATGACAGAAAAGTAATTGATCGTTATAGTTTGATATGGAAGAACGAAACCGTGAAATATATGCTGGGTTATTTAAATTTCATAATAGGGTGGAAAATAAGAAAAAGATTTGATATTTTATATGGGTTTTGTTTAATAATCGTATGAGTCATTTGGCCTTTTGTTGGTTTATTAGATACTTTATTTTCTATGTTTTAGAATAATTGTCTGTTGATGAAGTTGATGTTGTTTTGATTTTTTTAAAATTAATTTGGATTAATTACATGTTTAGGAGAAGAGAGAGAGGTGCAAAAGAACTACTGGGTCGAGCACTCTGCAGACCTGACTGTTGAGGCCATGATGCTTGATTCTAAAGCTGCAGATCTTGACAAAGAAGAGAGGCCCGAGGTATATTCTGTTTTGGGATTTTGTTAATTTAGTTGAATCTAAAATGAATCCGAAACAGACTCTCTTTTAAAATGGTAAGGGTGCGTACTATCTGAGCCTCCCACCCCGCTTAGACAGAGCCTCTTTAGAGTCATTAAGGCATGTTGATTTTGATATTGATGTTGGTTGAATCTAGAATGTTTGACAAGATGCTGATTTTTTTGTTTGGTTGAACATTCTTATTCACCTGTTTTGCCTTATAGATTTTAGAATCTTACTTTAATGGTTATCGTTGTCAAATTGTGACTTCGACTACTATTTGCTACCCTTTTTAGCCTTAAATCTTTCTATTTGATCATTCCATATTGAGCTAAATAAAAGTTTTTTTATTCTCATTCTCAAGAAAATATTCTTACCCTAGCTCTTAAGATTCGTTGTGATGTGTTTTTTTTTGTAATAGTTAGAAGCTCAAGTCAAAATTCATTACTTTCATGAAATCTTACTCTTGCACTAGTTTGCATTAAATATATTTCTATCATCTCTTGGTACCATAATATGAACTAGTTAAGGATACATCCTGAAAGCCTTTGACTCCCATAGAGAAAGAATAATTTTGACTTTGTTTACAAGTGAATAATTTAATAGGAGTCTTGAAAATAATCTTTTAAAAGAATCATCTTGCTAGTCTATCATCTGCTCTACGTGAAAAGAGTTCAATGTAATATCACAGATTACCTTGACTTTCTTCTTGTTCAACGGTCTGTCACTACCAGTTCCTAGGAAATCAGTTGTCATTAGATCTGGTTCTGTTGACCTTTCTATGTTCCATTTCGTTTTTCTTTGAAATACTCCTTCAATCTCTAAAACATCGTCCGATTTAAATTTTGACGATTTCATTGCTTAAATATTGAACTCAAATAATTTTGAATATGTTGTAAGGAGTATAAATTTTTGCGAAATATATTTAAGTTTACCATTTTCAATTCATATTACTATTAACATGATAATTTGATTCACATCAAAGTTGTATGTGTCAATTAACACTTCAAAGTTTGTGAATGTTACTATTGAAAAAGCAAACTTGACTATCTCTTACGGATGGTGTAATATTACTTCAATTGCCTTGCAAGTCTTTTTTCTCTATAAGTGAAAACTTAGGCTCTATTTTGTTTGACAAAATAACATGTATGAATTAGTAATAAATTCGGTTAACAACATACTCATTTGACTAGATTTATCACATCTCGTCCCTGGCTCCCTCTCACACTCAAACCAAACAGGGCAATAGAGTGTTATACAAACCATGTAGGCTAGTATGTATGCCACATATAATCTTCTATATTTTGACTTGGCTAATATTTATGTGTACAATGGTACCTCTAGGTGCTGTCTCTTCTTCCACCTTATGAAGGGAAGTCTATGCTGGAGCTTGGAGCTGGTATTGGCCGCTTCACAGGCGAACTGGCTCAAAAGGCAGGCCAGCTAATTGCGCTTGACTTCATTGACAGTGTCATAAAGAAGGTATATGATCTACCTTGTTGAAGACTGTTTTAATTGAAGGTCCTATCCTCCTAAAATAACTGTCATTTATCTTTTAGTTTATTGAATCACCTCCCTTCCTCTCCTTACAGAATGCGGCAATCAATGGACACTACAAGAATGTCAAGTTTATGTGCGCTGATGTTACATCTCCAGAGCTGAACTTTTCTACTGAATCAATGGATATCATATTCTCAAACTGGCTGTTGATGTATCTCTCAGATGAAGAGGTACACTTATTCTCTCTAACTGAATCCTGTCCCTTCCCCATGAAGACAACAAACTATATCTGTTTCAGATTGTAATATTATCTATTCAGCCATAATGTTCTTCCATCGAGGTCTTCAATTTTCAACCTTTCCTAATCTATGATATTATATTTTGTGAATTGATTCTTGTTTGCTACTAAGTCATTGCTAAAACGTTTCCACTTTTTACATAGATTCCTTGTCACTGGTCTGTGCATGACCATGATTCACGAACTTTTGAAACTTATCATGCCCTTGTGGAAATTTTGTTGCTTGATTAAGGTGGAGGGTCTCGCCAAGAGAATGGTCAAATGGCTGAAACCTGGAGGTTGCATATTTTTCAGAGAATCATGTTTTCATCAATCTGGGGATCACAAGAGGAAAAATAATCCAACCCACTACCGGGAGCCTAGATTTTATACGAAGGTGTAATATGTACAACCATTGTAGTCGTATATTAATATTGACATGTGATATGAGATGAATATTTATTGAATATCTCAAAATAACGTGATCTTGAATGACTTGAAATGGTCATAATCCATTTGCCTGAACATGCCCATACTAGAGGGCATGCATGGGTGTTCGTGAGACGAGTAGGATTTTAGTTGAACCAGACTTATCTGTGGTTCAACTCTGTTAGAAATGTGCCTAATGGTATTATTTAGTATTATCTGTGGCTCTGTTTAGGAAAGCTTGATTTAGGCTCAGCCAGATCTTGCTTCAAATGATATCCATTAACTATATCAGTTAAGATGATTGAGATCTAATTTTTAAACAGGCTTAATAGTATTATGTAATATAGTTAACTTTTGCAAGGAAACTCTTGGCTCCTACCTTACTTAGCTACATCAATAAGTACAAGCATGCCCAAATTTCATGGTGAAGAACAAATATAGACTGTCTGTAGTGCAATGGTTTCGATGACCTTAATTTTTTTATTTTACCACAAAAAACATCTAAATAAGTATTTTACTGCAGATATTCAAAGAATGTCATTGGCAAGACGTTTCTGGGAAATTGTATGAGCTCTCACTTATTGGATGCAAATGCATTGGGGCTTATGTGAAAAACAAGAAGAATCAGAATCAGGTTTTATGTCCCTCTTCTGCGTACTTCTATGTTCAAGAGCTCACTTAGTTATATTATGAACTAAATACTAGTGTTTTCGTTTGTGACGCAGATTTGCTGGATCTGGAAAAAGGTCAGTTCAGATGACGATAAGGTCTTCCAGCGCTTCTTGGATACAGTTCAGTACAAATGTAGTGGCATCTTGCGCTATGAACGCGTATTTGGAGAAGGTTATGTTAGTACAGGAGGATTAGGTACTATTCTTATTCAAATATTTATTTTCACTGTTACCCATCAAATAAGTCGTGAACAGTTACCTTGGCTGTTAAATCTTCATTCGAAGATTAAATTCATGAAAAATCAATGAAAGAGTACTCCTTATTGACCTATCTTTGTTTGTTGTCCTTAGTAAATTCTTTCCTTTTGCAGATACCACCAGAGAATTTGTCGAGAAACTAGATCTTCAGCCTGGGCAGAAAGTCCTAGATGTGGGTTGTGGAATTGGTGGTGGTGACTTCTACATGGCTGAGAAGTATGATGTTCATGTTGTAGGCATCGACCTCTCGGTCAACATGGTTTCATTAGCTCTTGAACGTGCTATTGGTCTCAAGTGTGCTGTTGAATTTGAGGTTGCTGACTGCACTAAGAAAACATATCCCGATGGCACATTTGATGTGATTTACAGCCGGGACACCATTCTACATATTCAGGTCCCCTTCTCTTTAGCCTTTGGTTTTAATTCTTCTGAATCACTCAATGTCCATTGAGTAATTAACCCTCAAAAATCATTAAAAGTTCCCATTCTTCTCGTTATTGAATTCATTGTATTTTTCTTGCCCAACAGGACAAACCTTCCCTGTTTAGATCCTTCTACAAGTGGCTCAAGCCTGGTGGTAAAGTCCTCATAAGTGACTACTGCAAGAAAGCTGGAACACCATCGGCCGAATTTGCCAAGTATATCAAGCAGAGAGGTTATGATCTGCATGATGTGGAGGCATATGGCCAGGTTGCTTATAATCACAGAACAATGTCAGCAGCACCTGTATTTTCTTTATTTTGAACTTAAGGAAACCGTTTCTGATGTTCCAGATGCTCAAGGATGCTGGTTTTGATGATGTTATTGCTGAGGACCGAACTGATCAGGTTGGTAATGATCTTCTAGTAATCGATAGATTACAAATCTGTGATTATTTTAAAACATGGTCTTTCTATTTCATTTGCAGTTCGTTAATGTTCTTAAGAAGGAACTCGATGTTGTGGAGAAGGAGAAGGAAGCATTTGTCAGCGATTTCTCTGAAGTAAGTGATTCCTCATACAACACGCTTGTATTCCCCATTACTCTTTCTTAGTACGTGCATCTCCTCATTAATCCTTTTGTTTGAGAAAACATCTTAGTATTGTTAATCTAATGATCATATCGAATTTTCTATCGTCTTATTGAAACGTTCATATTTTGGTGATTTGCAGGAAGACTACAATGATATAGTTGGAGGTTGGAATGCCAAACTGCTGAGAAGTTCTTCCTCGGGCGAGCAAAGGTGGGGATTGTTCATCGCGAAGAAGAAGTGATGTCTTATTGACACTGTCTTTACGGAATTTCTGTGTTGTTTGAGATTTGGAGTTATTTCATTTCAAATAAATTTGATGTGTTGGATCATTCCACATTTAGTATCTCTTCTTAGTGTGTCTAGAAGGATATGTATGTATGCATGCTCTGAAACATGGGACTAGTAGTATGATTATTGCTTCTTATTTGTGTGATTGCATCCTAAATGTCTTTTAGAGCTTTTATAAAGACATTTAACGTGTTGATGTCCATGTAAGTGTTTTACATATTTGATCGCGAACATTTTGTGATTCGTCCTAAATCGAACTCATTAGAACACCATCTAGCCAAATGAATTAAACAAATACCTTGCCGAATTTCACAGAAGATCAGCCATTAAATTAAAGTAAACATTAAATGAATAAACAGTGAATGAAATAGGGATTGAAATAAATGTAGCTGTTGGAACATTTTTCAGGTATTTGTATTTGAATCTTCAAATGTATACAATATATAAAGTGGGAAGTCTATATTTTTCTTTTTTTTGTAAATTAGCGATAAGATGAGTTTCGAATCAGGATCTTCTGGTCACTAGCAACAGCCTTTTTCATTAGCCTATTGGATTAACTCAAAATGGGAAGCCTATTAATTTGATGAAGCCTAAAAATTTATCTAGGTTATCCATGTGACGCTTTATTAATTTGACACGTGTCTATTTGTTATTAAAAATAACTACCATGTTATCCGTTGTATATAAAATCCACTATATATAAACATGTATGTTTAGTAATGTTTTTTTTAAAAATAAGTAATATTTATTTGTATATAATAAGTATTTATTTTGATATAATACTCCCTCCGTTTTTTATATGACGTTTTATACTTTTGGTTTTGTTTTTTTATATGACGTTTTACAATTTTAATGTGTTTCTTACAATTTCAATGTACTTTTTTTCATTTGAATTATCAACTAACCAATAATATGGTGACAATCAATTGAAAATTTACATAATGTACTTTTTTACTACATTTAATTTTTTTCGTAATCTATGTGAAAAGTCTAGAACGTCATATAAAAAATGGAGTGAGTAATAATTGTTCAATATTTTTGTCACACAATCAACTTTTCATATTCTGGTTTTATAACAATGCATTATTTGAATTAAAAATCTATTAAAAAAATAAAAGTCTTCGCACAGGCGAGACTGTGCTCAAACGACTAGTAAAAGTTAGACAAAGTTTGTCCAGTTGTAGAAAAAAGTTTCATAACTAAAAGTCTGAAACAACCATGGTTCAAAGTTTCTTTTTCTAGTATGGTTTCAAAATGGTAAAAATAAGAAATATTTCGGAAACATTAGAGAAACATTTAAAAAATGATGTAAATTTTATAAATCAAGATAAGTTATATATGTTTAAAAAATTTGAATAAATATATAAATATGAACTAAACTAAAAATAAAATAAAATAATTTAAAACCAATGGTATATAAAAGCTTTAAATAAGATTTTAACAAAAAGTTAAACTTTTATATTGAAAAATTTACATCCGTAATATTATTTTTAAAGATATCTAAAAGTTAGATCTAAAAGTTGAAACAACAATTGTAAATATCTAACACGTAGAAACTGAGATATATGTTATATATATATATGATGCAAAAAACTATGAAGTAATTATATTCATTGAAGAAAATTAATGATTTTTTTAGTTCCAATGTTTTATAAGGAAAGTTGAATACTTAAACTTATTTCTACAAAAATATTTATGTTTAGAACAATTAATGCACTAAGGTTGAGGGGCTATGATGTTCTTCTATCTATCAACCAGGAAAGAGGCACCGACTTCGAAAGTTTGGGAGTGAAAGATCGGGTGAAGTATTAAAACATCTACAGAGTTGAAGGAAGAGTTAACTAGTGAAACATTATACACATGGCCACGAAGAGTCGGCTCCCAAGAAGACGTAACTAAGATTGTTAGATGTTTGACAAAGTCTAAATAAATCAAGCTTATCTGTTTCAGTTAAATTATAGTTAAATTAGTTTGAAATTTGTTATCTTCATTTACTTCGTTAGTTTCTGTTTTTAGTACATAAACTTCTATAAAAGCTTTTGCACTATGTAGTTTCATCTATCAATAAAAGAAAGCCACCAGACTTCCACTTATATTGAGAGCAATTCGTTTTACTTTATTTGGTATTACAGCGAAACCGTTTGCGTTTAAGAGGAAAAAGACCAAAGAGAGAACGGCGGATTCTGGAAACTTCACCACACCTGTTGTCCCAAAATTCGAGGAAGATTACGATCATTGTAGCTTGATCATGGAAAACCTTCTGCGTTCCAAGGAGTACTGGTGTGTCATCAATCCAGGCTTTGAAGATCTGAGACAAGTTGCTGTCCCTGATCAGCGATCGCGCACAAGGCGCTTGAAGAAGCAAAGCTCAAAGATCTGAAGCCTATTAATTTGGTGAAGCCTAAAAAATCATCTAGGTTATCCATGTAGCGAAATATTAATTTGACACATGTCCATTTATTATTAAAAATAACTACCATGTTATCTATTATATATAAATCCACTATATATAAACATGTATGCTTAGTCATGTTTTTTTATAAACAAGTAATATTTATTTGTACATAAATAATAATTGTCCAATATTTATTTAATTATTTATTTAGACATATACATTTAGTTATATTTTTATATAATAAGTACGGCAAACGGCTGAGATGATCACGTATTTTTGTCCCACGGATCCAGTTGATCACCTAACTTTCAAAAGGTCTCAGTTGATCACCTAACTTATTAAATCGTTCCATTGAGTACATTTGATAGCTCGATTCCAAAATATACTTTTTTTTCATTGATTTCAGTCAAAATATTGGGGGCAACGGTACCTAACATTTTTCTCTGTAATTTCGGTTTAAGTTAAAAAATTGGGAGTGAATTGTAGATGTGGCAGATTTGGGGCGGTGTGATTTGGTTGTGGTGGTAGGTGGTTGCAACCGGAGAAGAAGGAGTTTGGGTGGAACTGGGGCTGGGGGGGGGGGGGGGGAGTGGGTGGCATATTTGCGATTTTGATTTTAGCTAAAAGATTGAGGGTGGGTGGCATATTTGCTGGTGCTTATTGTGGATTAGTTTGCCATGGTATGTGGTTGAATTGGAGAAGAGGGGTATGAAGGGTGGGGTGGGTATGGTTCAAAGTGGTGTTTGACCTTTAGTTTGACCCCTATATTTATATATATGTTCAAATTTGCCTCAAAATTTTATTTACAGAATTTTATTGGGATCTTATTTTTTTAAAATAATAATAATTAACATGTAAAATTACTAAATTGCCCTTAATTAGCGATCATGTGATGTAATTAGTCGATAATTTATTATAATTGACCAATGTACTGAATGGGAACGATTTATGAAGTTAGATGATCAACTGAGACCTTTTGAAAGTTAAGTGATCAATTGGATCCCTGACCCAAACATAAGTGATCATCATAGCCATTTGCCGTAATAAGTATTTATTTTTATATAATAAGTATTTAGTTTTATATGATACTCCCTCTGTTTTTTTATATGACGTTTTAGACTTTTGGATTTGTTTTTTTTATATGACGTTTTACAATCTCAATGTATTTTTTACAATTTCAATGTATTTTTTTTCATCGGATTTATCAACTAACCAATAATACAGTGACAATCAATTGAAAATTTACATTTTCAATGTATTTTTTTACTACATTTAATTTTTTCGTAATCTATGTGAAAAGTCTAGAACGTCATATTAAAAAACGAAGGGGATAATAATTGTTGAATATTTTTGTCACACAATCATCTTTTCATTAGATTTCATAACAATGCATTATTTAAATTAAAAATCTATTACCAATAAATAGAAGTCTTCGCACAGGCGAGACTGTGCTCAAACAACTAGTCATTTGCACATAAATTGCTAAAACGACTAACCATTTGCACATAAATCTTCCTTGGGCAGGCAAACGTGGGGTTGTTCATCGCGAAGAAGAAATGATGTCTTATTGACACTGTCTTCCAGGGATTTTTGTGTTGTTTGAGATTTGGAGTTACTTCATGTCAAATAAATTTGATGTGTGAGATGTTTTGATCATTCGACATTTAGTCTCTCTTCTTAGTGTGTCTGGAAGGATATGTATGTATGCATGCTCTGAAACATGAGACTAGTAGTATGATTAGTGCTTCTTATTTGTGTGATTGCATCCTAAATGTCTTTTAGAATTTTTATAAAGACATTTAACGTGTTGATGTCGATGTAAGTATTTTACGTATTTAATCACGAATAATTTGTGATTCGTCCTAAAATGAACTCATTGGAACACCATTGGGGGCGGACCTTACTCTGTTCAAGCTTGTTCATTTGAACCACCACCATTTTTGTAAAAAAGGGAGAAGAAAAATTATACTACGTATAATTTTTTACCTGAAGAAGCATCAATAGCAAGATTTGCAAGGTTTTACAGTAAAGAAGTGGCGGCTTGGTGATTGGAGAAAATGAGAGGCTAGACGTGGGGTGGAGGCTTTTAGTTTTGAAGGCGTGGATGGGAAATTAGAGAAGTTGACTGTTGGGTTTCTCTGGTTAGAACATTAGGCTTTTTGGCTTACGGAGAAGAAGGATAGGTAATGATGAGATTAGGTTATTTTTCTTCAATTCTCCCTTTTACCCCTATCTTCTATTAAGGCACTTTCAAGGTTATATATATCATTGCTTATTTTTTATGTGACTATCAATTTACTTTCATTTATAATTTATCAATATAATTTTTAATTTAGATTCACATTTTAATATATATATATATATATATATATATATATATATATATATATTGATCACCAAATAAGATAGTACGGAGTATATCAATTTAAATTTTGATAGTTTACTATGATGTTATTAATAATTTACTAAGGTCTTGAAGGACAAAATTTGAATTAATATCTATTCACTTCAAAAAAATTCTTGTTCCATATATAGATAATGAATAATTTGTTGTAAATATTTTGTTAATAATATAAAAGACTCCAAAAAAAAATTAATATACATTTTGAACCACCACGTCGAAGACGCTAGATTCGCCCTGAACACCATCTAACCAAATGAATTAAACAAATATATATCATGCCAAATTTCACAGAAGATCAGACATTAAATTAACACAAAACATTAAATAAATAAACAGTGAATGAAATAGGGATTGAAATAAATATAGCTCGTGAAACATGCTCAAGGTATTTGTATTTAAATCTTCAAATAAGGTATAAGTTGGCAAATATTTGGTCCACAACTCAACAAATAAAAACGTTGTATATTTTAGAAAAGATCAGTTAATAACCTTCAATTAATATGGCAATATAAGTACAGACTATAGAGTATAGACTCTGAACTGAGAACATTATCACCCCAATCATTTTTTCTATTGTCCTTTTAGTCATTTACACATAAATTAAGAAAAGTAAAAATTAATTAAAAGTATGTGAAGAATATAAAATGACAATTAATTAAAAATATATAATTAATTGACTGATAATTTCACAAAAAACGTAATTGAAAAATACATTATTAAAAAATTTAGTACTTAATTTAATACTCCCTTCATTCTCTTTAATTTTATAAATAGTTTATAATGGAACAACTATATTAAATTTTTTGAAGTTTGGTCAGAAATAATGGTTTTCTTGAACTCTGTTCGTGTGGAGACATATGGTTATTGGTGGCGGTAGGTGTAGGTGGTGCATGCATGGTATGTATGAATACGATAGTACATATAATAATCCAATCGCAACTTGACTCCTTCTTACCTGCAATAGACGCTGTCGTATTGTTTATAACTTAATTTAAAATGTGATATCTAGTGAAACATTCTATCACATGATTTAATACGACAACAAAACCTACAATAATAATAATGTAATCTCAACTAATGGAGTCGAGAAACACAACAAAACATTCTATCACAAGATTTAATATCACTATCGACGATGACTCAGTAACCTACTAATATTTGATCCAATTTTTTATGCAACAGGTTAAGAATTTAAATCATGATACATCACTAATTTATACAACTACTGCATTCTATCATCAAACACGAAAATTCTTATTTAAAATTCAATTAATTTATTTCAGTGTCCTAAGGGGAGAAAAAACCATCTTAATTAACAGCTTTCGTTTCATTATAGATTGTTGCAGTTGTAATGGCGACTTTTGGGGGAATATATATAATTCAATTTAATTTTGATTTTCATTAGCACCATATATGGGATATAATTTATGTTTTCAATTATTTGACAGATGATATTATTTATAATGAATATACAAATTTGCCATTTTTTAAGCACTCTGTTTAAATAATGTTTAAGCATATAAGCTCAAATTCCTAGTATTTAAGATGGAAGCAGGTTCAAGTCCTGCTATACATAATACATAAAAACTACTATCTCCATCTCTAAAACATTATCACATTTTGATTTTTGGTGGTCAACAAAACACGATTTAAAATGTAAATATCTATTATTCTACATGCGAAAAAATTATAAAAAGTTGATATTTCAAAAATATATATTGAGACGAATCTAACAAGGTCTCACAAGCCTATATTATTTCTTATCGTTTAATATGAAATTACGATCAAAATTTGTTATGCTTGACCAACAAAAATCAAAATATGTCAATCTTTTAGGATCGAAGATAATAACTCATAAAGAATGTTTTATTGAAACTTAAAAGAAGACCATTATTTCGCTTGATACTATCATTATGTTGACTCTCAAGATGACCTTTTTTGACAAACTGGTAAGAGTAAATTAAAATCGTCCAAAATTCTTCTTTTTCAATGTTAACAACAATTTCGGAACAAATATATATATGTTTGGACATATTTGAAATAATATATAATTAAAAAATGACAAACAATGATTAATAAAAGCAAAAAAGATAGTTACTAGCTCCATTCCAAAAAAATGTATTCTTATTTCTATACATTTCACACAAATTAAGAAATATTTACTGCATTCACAATTTCTATCTATATTCCTATAAAACAATTATTAATACTCCATTAATCACTTAACTATATGAGGCAATTATTTTTATTTTTTTGATTTTTTTATGTAAATAGGGGTATTGATGAAAAAAGTTGTGTATTATACATTGATTTATGTAAAAATACATCTTTTTTAGATATTCTTGAAATGTTTAGAAAGATAATCTTTTTGAATTGGAGGTAGTATTGTTTAAGAAATTTAAGAAACTAAAACTAGTGTTGAACAATTTTACCCCTCCAATATTTTCAAAGAAAGACGAATTTAATGAACAATATAACGGATATACCAAGTAAGATACCTTTTGAAACACATGAAATTGAAAAAGGCATTTTGTAATACCTGGCCCAGAATGGGTGATGTGATATGTTTGATATGATTTGATAGATACTACTCATACCATCAAGATGCATCTTCTTTTCGGTAGCCCAATTCAGAAGAACTCTAAGATTAAGTGTACTTGACCTGGGGTAATTCTAGGATGGGTGACCCACTGGGAAGTGTCCCGGTGAGCACGTGAGTGAGGACAAAACTTGCTGGAAAGACCCGTGGTGATTTGTGAGGCCAGTCATCAAATCAAATAACGTTTCAACCTGATTTCTAGGGCGAGGCGTTACACATTTTGACATGTATAATCAAATAATTAACGTTCTGAAAATATATGACCCCAATGGTAGTAATTAGTATGTACTAGTAGTAGATAGAAGTGTACATGCATGGGATTAAATGATTTAATTTGCGATGCTGTCTGAAAGAGAAAGAAATAGAGAAGACAAAAGAGAAAAGTAGAGGCAGTTTGGATTTGAAATAAGAGTGAAAAGCACAATACAAACGAAGAACAATAAATGAATGTGTAAGAGATAGATGATGAGGCTTATGATAATCCTCATGATAGTCAAGTCGTTTTCTTTCACTTCTACCCATAACTTTCCCTCTCCCAGAATTCCACGCCTCCCTCTAGAACACCTTTTAGCATTTGCCCCCTTCCTCAACTCCCTTTTGCTTCTTTATTATTCGTTAAAAATATATACGTACGATTAATATTTTAAGATCTTATATATTGACCCAAAAAGATATATCCAGGGGCGTAACTAGGGGGGACGAGGGGGGCGCTCGCCTCTCTAGGTTTTTCTGTATCGTTTATTTTATATACGATTTTTTTGAATTTTTTGATATATATAATAAAAATGTTAACAAACTAAGTGTAAGTGTAGCTTAGTTGGTTAGTTCCTTCCTCCAAAAGGTAGAGGTCATGGGTTCAAGCCTTGTTAGCTTTATTTTTAACAATTTTTTGATACTTTTACCTATTTTTATTTATTTTCGCCCCCCCTAATTTTTCCCCTTCAAAATTGACCCCCCCTTGATTTTCATCCTGGTTTCGCCCCTGGATATATCGATTTTCAATGTGAGATGTGGGTGTATTGTTTCATGTGTAAGGACAGAGATCGAAGTTGATAAGAGTTTATGGGGTTCCACTCTAAAACCAATTGGCAATAGAGGGAGTAGCCCAAGATCTTACATATTGACCCGGGAGGACACCGATATCATATGTGGGTGTGCATCTTAATACTCCCCTCACGTGTAACCCAATGATCGACGAAATTTTTTCATGCCGGTATTAACTGCCGTAACAACTGAAGTCGGGACTAATTTGAATGTACAATATTAACAACCATTATTTGATATATGTGGGCTAATATATTAATTGTGATAGGTAATTGATAAATTCTTGTGTTATTTAAGTAGATAGTATTAAAGAAAGAATAATGAAGCAGCCGTTGTTGTAAAAGTGTAGAGATAGTGTATATTCGGCTGCCTAAAGATATTAACACAGTCAACTTATGTCTTTTGCTCAAATAGTATCAATTTAACCAACATGTACCATTTTATCTGTCCTATTTCATTTTCTGTCTCTACCTAGTGTTCTATCTCTTTCATGCAAGCTAGAATGCCCTTTGTAGTCTCAATTCACTATTCACCTCAAATCTACTCCCTCCCTCCTTTTTTTAGTTGTTGTTCTCACAATCTTTTTATGCACTAAAATAATTATTGTTTTAGCATTGAAAATTGTACTTTTACATTCTCAATGAACTTTTTTTTTGATGAAATTACCAACCAACCAATGATATAGTTTCAAATGATTATGTTTGTGCATCTTCAGTGTATTTTTTTACTACTTTTAATTTTTCTGAATTAATGTTACAAATAGCTAGAATGACAACTAAAAGAGACGAAGGAAGGAAGTATATATCACAACAAATAAATAACAAACGAATATATTATCATCTCTTTCTCAATTAATCATTCCATTTCTTGCCCCCTCTTTCTCTAGATAAAAGAGAGACCTCCTTTGGATCTATTTATTGTCATCACTAGAAATTCTTGAAAAATAAAGTGATCATCAAGTAATTAAACATGTGGATGATGGGATACAATAATGATGGTAGTGAGTTGAACATGGAAGATGCCCATCCCTTTGGAAGTAGAAAGCTTAGACCTCTCATGCCTCGACCTTCACTACCTCCAAACCCTCCATGCATTAGCCGCATCCATGCCCTAAATCATCATCATCATCATCTTGGTAAGTACACATACTCCCTCCGTCCTTAAATGATTCGTCCTTAAATTTTATTTTGTTGATCATGAAAAGTCAAAATGTACCAATCATTTAGGGATGGAGGGAGTAGTAATATTTTTCCGCGACTTCTATTCTTATAAGTGAGTGTATAGCGTTATTATTGTAGACGTCAAACTTCAATAATAACGTTTCCATGAAACGACTATGTTTTTGATTTTTCAGCAGAGCAAAGCAAGAGGGAGTTGAACACACAAACACAAATTGTGGTGAGCTCAAGATGGAACCCTACACAAGAGCAGTTACAAAGCCTTGAAGAATTGTATAGGAGAGGGACAAGAACACCTTCTGCAGACCAAATTCAGCACATAACTTCTCAGCTTCGAAGGTTTGGGAAAATTGAAGGAAAGAATGTTTTCTATTGGTTTCAGAATCACAAAGCTAGAGAGAGGCAGAAGCGTCGCCGCCAACGAGACCCGTCTCCCGATAATCATCACCCATCAAACAATAATCACATTGATCAAAACAACATCGAGAAGAAAGAATCAGGTTAGTTATACACATATATTAGTAATATTACTATACATATGTATGGTACGTAGTATTCATATAGTCGATCGAGATAATGGCTAGTTTGGTTAGATTACATAAAAGCATATGTTTTAATTTAATAGATGAAGTTACTTTAATGTGATTGTGGCTTGTGAGGAAAAGTAAAATTGTTGTTTAGCCAAAAATAATGAGTTGTATAATTTGTTAGTTGTTGTATTGGTTGTACATACGCAGGGTCAAGAAGAGCAGTTTTAGACGTTGAAGACAATATGATCAATTGGGCAACACCTCCTACTAATAAAAACTGCAGTAATAATAGTACACTTCCCCAGGTTTCATTTTATTACTTTACCCTCATTTTGTCTTTTCCTTATTACTTTACTGCATGCCCATTTTCCATTTTCCGAAATTCCTCATTTTCCTTCATCAATATAAAAGGCACCAAAATTCAATCAGAATGTGTACAATGATGGAAAGAAATAGTATTAGAAGTAACAATAATATTAGTATGATTGGTAATTCATTGTGGATTGTAGGACGAAGTGCGCTCCAAACCCCCAAATAGTTACATTATTGTAGATTTCCGAAAGTCACAAATATAGTAGTATGGTCTCAAGATTAAGTGACAAATGTTGCAATATAGTCTCCAAAAAAGGGGATGATTGTGCAACATTTGTTATTTTAGGAGATTATGCTGCAACACTTGTACCATTTTGGGGACTTATAATCTGCAATACTGAATTATTTGAGATTAAAATGCAACTTAATTCACCCCAACAATGAACTACTTGAGATAATTGAACAAATAGATAGTTGGAGCAAATACAAGATAAATTGTGTGGTTAGAAAGGTCACTAATTTATTGAGCCATTAATACCATGTGTAGTATGTTTAGATAGTTATTGAAGAAAATGAGATATCTATTCTTTTAATAAAGGCCCCCTCAAATTTTTTTTGTGACATTCTAATCATTTTCACACAAATTAGAAAAAGTAAAAAATAGTCAAAAAGTACATTGAGAATGATTGTCACTATATTATTGATTCGTTATGATAATATCAATAAAAAAAGTGAGTAAAACGCTTATTAAAGTTGTAAAACGTCAATTAACACAAACAAAATCAAAATTTTAACACGTTATATAAAAAAAAACGAGGGAGTTATAAGTGAAAGAGTGAGTGTGTGGTGTCCAAGGAATTGCCAGTGCGGTTCAAGAAAAGATCAAACCACACTTGACAAATGGTCAAATGTATAAAAGAATAGTTGAAATGACTAAGAACCAGTTTCTAACTTTACATATATAGCTGTAATAGTGTTCTCTGTCCTAGACTGTGCTAGGTTTGTTATATGTTGGGCATTTTATAGTCTCATTATTCAAAATGCATTTAATTTTTTTCCTTTTTTTCTTCTGCAGAAACCTGTTCCAATCCAAACAGCATCATCAAGAACAGGAAAAGAAAGAACAGGAGTTGAATGTTTAGCTACAGAGAGGAATGACACGTGGCACAACCTCATCAACTCTACTATTGCTACTCTTGCTCCATGCTCATCTTCAACAGTTAGAATTATTGATTTAAAACCCCATCAAGAATATGATTCTCCTTCATCAACAAGTAGAATTATTGATGGGAATGAAAATGGTGAAGTTTGCTTTCAAGAATCAACAACCCTTGAATTGTTTCCTCTTAGAAGTGAAAATGATGGACATGGAAATGGATTTCAAAGGAGGGAAAGGAAAATAAGTGGTCCTAATGACTCCATGGATACTCCTTACCAATTCTTTGAGTTTCTTCCCTTGAAGAATTAACAACTCTTTTTTATTAAGTGTTCGTAATGATGGTCATTACGAGCATATTGTAATAATAAAGACACCAACAGATTGTATTTCAGGTTCGAGTTTTGGTTACCGTAGTAGTAGTGTGTGGACTCTGTTCGAGTTTGTAAAATTTGAAATAATCGATTGAGTTAGTGATTGAATTATCATTTTAGGAGTATTTTTGTAGAGTTTAGAATTATGGTGCCAAGCTAATTCCTTGGTATTGGATACCAAATCAATTTTAGCCATTGATGTACTTATTTAATCTAATTTTTAATCTAATGGTTACAATCACATAAGGGTAAGATTGAAAAAGTCAATGACCATTTAAAAATGAACACCCCTCATGCCCCCTCCCTCCATTTATGCTCACATACTTATTAGCCCCCTATATTACGTGACTTGCCATAATTGTTTACTATTTTTGTAGATAAAGGGAATTGAAAATTACTCTTAACATATCATCATTCATCTATAAAAGAAAAGTGAACAATTTCATTGATAATAATAGCCACATTTCCTAAATATCTGTAAAATATAGAGGGAGATAATTTATTGATGATAATTGTTGTTGTCATACAATACACAAACCTATATTTATAGGTAAGATATAACCTAAACCTAATGCTTACGTGGGTTTATGGGCTCGACACCCATACCCTAACAACCTAACCCTAGTATCTACTATGTGGGCTTATGGGCTAGTCACCCATAACCCTAACAATATCATATAACAACATAATATATTTCCAAGATTTAATCTACTTAACGTTATATAATTAAATTTGGGCAGATAACACCATCGATCACCCAAAGTATCTAAAATTACACTGCGATCATCCTAATTCAGTTTTGCTAATGTTTAATCACTTACATACACTTTTCGTTAAAAATGGTCACTGTGCGGTTTTGAAAGATTTTTGGCCATTTGGTAAGTTTTTTAACGAGAGTATTATTGCGTCTTTTTACAATTATACACATTAAACCATCTTCTTCCCCATACCCTTACCCCAACCACCACCATCCCAATCTGCCCCGGGTGCATTTTTTCATTTTTTGTAAGAACATACGACGTGTTATTAAAAATACAAAGTGTAACGAACTCAATTAGTTTTGATATACCTTTTAAATTAGCTAATATGACAAAATTTATTAATTTTAATTAATTATTTAAAATTAGCTAATATGAGAAAGTGTGACAAACGCTGGCCCGTTCTCATTCTTATTCAATACACTATACAAAACAAATATACACTAGTAAACACATATAAGCAAATATAAACACATATAAACAAAAATAAACACATCTAAACACAATTAAACACGGTGTCTTAAACAAATACAAAACTTCCGGCCTTGTGGTGCATCCTGGCCTTCATTGTGACCTAAAGGCATGATGGAGGGTACGATCAAAAATTTGCCTAAAGTGAAAATGCGTTGTCATTTTTGGAGGAAATTAAGGTGTCCGATTTTCAGGGGAGGTGAGATCGAAAAACAAGTGAAAAAGTAATGAAGAAGAAGAAAATATGAAGCTCAAAGTCAGAACAAAACGGAGGGAGAGTGGGAGATGAGTTTTGACCTAAACTAAAACGAGGAAGAAGAGGAAGGGGAGGGGCAAAAAAAAAAAACTAAAAAGAAAAATAAAACAAAAAACAAACAAGAAAGTAAAAAACAAAGAACAAAAAGTACTCAAATTAAAGAATTTCATTAAGGGTAAACTAATCATTTTAGGGAGGGATACTCAAATCTAACAAAAATAAGGGGGCAAAAACTAAAAAAAAGGGGGGAGTGGGGCATTTTTCAAACTACTCATTTTTGGGCTTGAAATACTCAATTTTGTTATACTTATACCAGGTCCAGGGGTATTGTTTGAGAGTAATCGGACTTCGAACTTCGAAGTATGATGTGTATTTGAGTGTAAATGGGTCAGACCAGAACATTGCATTTGCATGTTCTTCATCTCGCTATTATCATTTTATTTCCCCTTTTCTATATTTAACTTTGTGTAATAATAATTTTAAATAATTTATTTTATTTTTGCACCAATATTTCTTATGAGTACTTTTCAAATTTATATGTAGACTTATGGTTGTTTTATTTGGATAATAAATTTTAATTCTTCACATTTGCAGAAGGAAATAATAAATTTTGATATTTTTCACGGGACAGGTTAAAGACACGTTTGATCATACATGTTTATCACCATGCCATCATTCGATCAGACGTGTTTCACTATGTCTCATTTGATAATACATATTTTATAAAGCTTCCTACTTAAGTACTTATTCATCTTGTCATAACGGACGTTAAGTTTGACTTTTGGAGCAAATTGACAAGGATAAAATTTGTCCAAACACACTTTAGGAAAAAAAAAATTTAATATTCTGTAAGTGTAAATATTTATGTTATGACTTATTTTTAATGGATCTCGAAAAATAAAAACTAAAGATATATTTTTTATTTTTTTATTTTGATTAATTATTTACCAAATAATGCATTTAATAATTAAGGGGAACAAAAAAAAGAACCAATCGCGAGTTGCCACGTAGCTCGCGACAGATCCAACCGACACTTGTGGGTCCCATAGGTGGGCCAAAAAGCATGTTTGAACCCATTTGTCCATTAAAATTTGATACACATATTTGAACCCCATTAATAATCCCCTCTTTGGTTTTGTTTTTGTTGAAGTCTATATAAATCCACTTACACCTCAAGTTAGACCCATGTTATAGATGGGTCTTAGAATGAAAACTAGTCCCTAACGTGAATTAATACACTAATATACCCTGAAGTTATGTAGTTATTGTCGAAACAATCCTATCAATATAAAAATTTCTATCAATCATTAAGCTTAATTAAGTGATTCTTTACACTTGATTTTCCCTAAGAATAGATGAAAAATATTCATTAAGTTAAATTGATGTTGTATACTTCTGATAATCTCCAATTCATTTTTAATAGTAGCTTTACTTTTGGAGACATAATATAACATCAATTAGTGTTATATACTTATGAAAATTAAATTAAAAGCTAATATAATTAAAATATTTATAATCTACGAATACAATGTCTTTTATTTTTTTCAATTAATGAATAAATAATAATTTATGGTCAAAAATATTACACGAAACCCCAAAACGTCATTAATTTAAATTGGCTCGAATAGTCATTGTAATTACAA